>ML978196.1:0-253440 GCA_010015745.1 Setomelanomma holmii
AGATTACGCGTACATGACGCAATCTAGTGTAAGCAGAAGTAAGAGAACCTTGTAGAAGATTGTAGAATCTTCTTGTTACTATGTATAGTAACACGCTTAACGTGTTAACTAGTAGCATAGATGTAACTCTTACTTAGTTAGGCAAGTCACGTGATTAGTCACGTGCTACTTCCTAAACAGGAAACTATTTATCTAAGCTTATGTTACAACACGATGCACTTCTGGCTTAGTTCAGATAGGCTTTGTATCAGCTTTTGGTGGAGGGAGCTAATAAGCGCGGGGCAGTCAGAGTAGTCCTCAGATGCGATTTACTGTCAGGCTCTGCTGTTGACAGTAGTTGTCCTTTTCCTAAAGAGCGTCTCGACGGCGTACGTCTCGTTCGACCTCTTCTTGACGCATAGGCTGTTCTAGTTGCATCTCAATAACTTTGACTGGGTCGTAATTTGGTGGATAGCGTTCAGGCTATATGATCCGATTCTTGTCTGTATCTAGGTGTACTTTGAAGCGACGCATCCACTTGATACCAATGATGCAGTCCTGCAATCCTAGGTCCATGATCACAAAGGGGCAGTTCCTGATTGTGCGTCTGTCAAGCTTAAGGTGTAAGCGAATGTACTAGTGAACTAGGGTCTGAATCTGGTCAGAGAAACCCTTGACTATAATTTTGAAAGGAAGGTTGCAAATAGGCGCATGCAATGCTTAAGATAAAGATAAAGTAATAGAAGAGTTTAAAAACAAATAACCTTAGGCGCCAGTATCTATTAAGGAGTGTAATCAGATACTATATCCTTAGAAAGATAACATAGTAGAAATTCGGAAATTTTTGCCTCTAAGTAGTTTTGATAAATCAATGCGAGATAAATCGTACTTGCTCAAGTTCTAGCCTAGGGCGGGGCTTTGTCCTAAGCGTCTCTGTTTCCCGTCTAGGATGTCTCTAAGTCTTGAAATTCGTCGTCCGATTCTGAATCAGGCTCAATCTCCTGCAGCTTTGGACTAGGGTAATTGCTAGCATAGTGGCTAGGTTAGTTACAGTTATAACAGTTCCCGCTGCTAGGCTGTGGTGCTAGAGTCTTGCTAGATCGCTGAGAATCTGCGGGCTTTGCGAGTGGTTTTAAGACAGAGGGATTTCTAGAAGAGGTCTAGCTAGTCTTTGAAGAGGTTCTGATACGCCTCTGAACTGCTTCTAACGCAGATACTGTGGCCTAAGGAGTTGCCGTTTCCTCTATAATACGAAGTGGAGGGTTCCTCCTCTTAGAGTTGTATGCGGTCAGGTAGGTGACTATTTTCTTAAAGGAGTTGTTCTAGAGCGGCTTGAATCCTATATTTGGCGTCTGTAAAGACTGGGTAATCTTGTCCTATAGGAGAAAACTCCACTCTTCCTTGTTGATTCTGCCTCAAACAGTAGCTGAGACAAATCAAGCTTTAAAAGCAGGAAAGGTCTCGTTCTTTGCTATAATAAGATAGTAGAAGGCTGTCCAATTCTCTGCCTCCTCGTTGCTAGAGACAAAGAAGGTAGTTAACAGAGCAATCATGTCTTCTGCTGTTTAGAACCGAAGGTGATCCAATTCCGCTAGGTATTGTGGTTCCAGGTACTCGCGTGCAGTACCTGAAGTATGTCCCTATACAAGAGCTATGCAAGCGCGTTCACTTAGGTAGTGATCAGCGTTGATTTCTAATCAGTCTTGAATTGACGCTTGCTACTGTCAAAACGTTAGTTCTTTGCTATTGCTCAGGCTTTCAATCTTAGGCGTACGTTCAGACAGCTTTTAGGTAGGGTACTCAGGTATCTCAGACAGGTATTGAGTGCTGTAGTTAGCTGGCGATAGTTGAGATATAGTTAGGTGTGATTTAGTCGTAGGAAGAGTTAGGGCTTAGGGCCCTTGTGCCTGCATAGCCGCAAGTTCTGCTTCTAATCAGAGTACGGTGCTGCGTAATGCCGCGTACGAGTCTGTTGTGTCTAGGTTGTCTTCTTCTGCGCCCTCGTCCTCTGACGCTTCTACAGAAGGCTCAGCCAGTTGTGGGGGTTGAAGGTTGGTCTCTGGCTCCGCCTGGAGTTAGGTAGAATGTCGTGTAGGGCCCGCAGGTCCTGAAGTTAGTTTAGTAGGCATTAGCAGTTACCTCCAATCCTGCTAGGTTTTTAGTAGTCTTGTAGTCTCTACCTAGCGCTCTGCGCGTCTTTTTCTGAAGGCAATCCTGTTCGCATCTGACAGGAAGTTCTAAACCTAGAGGCTTCAGTCAACAGGAGGTCACTAGGATCCTATCTGTACTAAGTGATTCGATATGACAGTGTACGAGGCCAACCTGAATCGAATCGGTGGTGTCTCAGGACTTGGACGTAATCTATCAAACAAATGTTGCGATATTATAAAGAGGCTGTCACTAGCAGTAGTGAGTTTTTCTGTATAATGTAACAACGCAGGTAAGACAAGAGATCTGTATGTGGGCTGAACTCACTCAGAGGCATGTGGGAGTGCGTGGGAGCAGGAGCCAGGATACAATTGCCACCTATAGGTCTTGTACAAAAGGATATAGAAAAACTACGAATTGATGATCGCAGGCAAACAGTCTCTATATACCTAAGTGGCCGGAAGCTCACAGTAGCACAAGGAGTCCGATAGTTATCTGATGTAGCACACGGAGTCCAACCTTGTTTCGCATGGTAGCACAAACCCACCTGAGCCTCCGATACTGATCTGATACTCTCCCGTTGTACCTAGAAGCTGCAATGGAACGAGGTGCCGATGTGACCTCGTTACACCTATCAACACGACATAGTTCAACAACAAAACGTAACTGCAGCTAATAAAGAAGGCAAGATTGAACTTGCCCTTCTTGCCTACTAGAATAACCAGTTTTCAAGCTTCTGACGCGCTGCTGACGCGTTCAATGTACCACGCTCTACGTTAACTAGCTGATACAACAGAATCAGCTACAGGCCAGCTGCACGCAACGCTTGCTACAAGCTTACTGCAACAGAAGAGCAGACGATCGTCTGATATATCCTTGACCTCGATTCGCGAGGATTTGCGCCCTAGCTGTGCAAGGTGGCAGATATGGCTGATAAACTACTAGGTGTACCCAGTAGCAAGCTAGTAGGCAAGCATTAGGCTAAGCGCTTATAACGCGTTTAGATAAGCTTAAGATAGCCTTCAATTAAGCAAAGGATAGGCAGAGAATACTGTAGGAAGATCTAGAGGTGATTAGCGCGTGGTTCAAGCTGGTAGAGCACACTAAAGCTAAGTAAGGCATCTATAACAATAACGTGCACAACTTTAATAAGACTGGCTTTCAGATAGGCATTATTAGCTTAATAGAGGTCGTCACAGGTGCAGAGAGACGCGCTTAGCTAGAGCTTGTTCAGCTAGGCGATCGCGAGTAGGTTACAGTTATCTAGAGCATCTGCGCCGCTAGGTATACAACCTGCCTTTTATTATCTATAAAGGGCGCATCTATATCTCTGCCTAGTATAAGGAGGCAAATGTACCGCACGATTAGAAGCTCTCAGTCTCTGAGAACGGCTAGACAAACAACGCGCTTGGTCTTGAGTGTTTGAAGCACTTTAACGTGCATACAAAGGCGCGCTAGGTAGAGGGGTACAGGCTGCTTATTTTAGACAGCCATCTCAACCAGGATTTCAAGGACTACTGCCTAGAGAACAAGATCCTCACTCTCTGTATGCTACCACACTTATCGCATATACTCTAGCCGCTTAATGTAGTCTGCTTCTTGCTGTTGAAGCGCAAGTACTCTCAGCGCGTTAGAGACTTAGCACGCTGACGGATCTTCTATATTAACAAGGAGGGCTTCCTACCAGCCTTCTGAGACGCGTTTCTTGACGTGTTTACAGAGCAGAACTGTTGAAAGGCCTTTAAGGCGTTAGGGCTAGTCTCTATCAACGCGCAGGTTGTGTTAGATCGCCTTAAAGTGCGGCTGCGCACCCTACCAGCACGCCTACTACAGGAGACGCCATGGCAATCAAAGACACCAAGCAATACGCACAACTTTGGATCTCAGTCAAAGCTTATAAGCAAGTCCTTCACTCAATCGCTAGTTACAGCTTAGGCTGGCTTCTCTCAGCTTATTAAAGGTGGTGAACTGATGCTGCACCAAAACGCGCTTTAAGCTGCTCGTATTACTGAGCTTGAAGAGCAATTGGCAGTAATAACTAAGAGAAAATTCGCGTAAACGCAAGCGGATCCAGCAAGGTGGCACAATAGAGTATGGTGAGGCAGCATCTCAGGTAGCTGCTAAGGTGTCTATAGCAGCTCAGCCAGCGAAGAAGGCTTGTAGTAGTGGTGATCAAGAAAGAGCCTAACCAGCTCTACGGTGTTGTGGGAACTACAGAGAGACTAGGCACAACGCTCACATGTGCAAAAAGGATACAGAGATATATTCTAAATCTAATGTAAGCACAACGTATACAGGCTCCTTGTTTGATAGCAATAAAATTAAACATCTGTAGCATAGGTTGGTTGTGCCAAGGAAAACTGACCAGCTCGATGGGGTGACCAGCTCGATGGTGGAATAAGTTACTTACTTGGCTTTACTCTACTCTTTATAGTAGTAGTTTCTATCATAGTTAGCTAGTCTACGTTCTCTCTATTCTCCAGATTCTTACTAAGAACTTCTATTATTTTATCTAGAAAATAAAAGAGTTAGTTATATCTAAGCTATAACGTATTCCACCACTAAGCTGCCTAACTCACTGAGCTGTCCAAAAAGTCTTGGCAGCACCAACTCATGTTTCTAATCTTCGCTTTCATCATTATTAAACAAAGAGCCTACGTACGTTGTGCTTACATCAGATTCAGGAGAAGCCTCTGTATCCTTTTGGCACGTTCGCAAGTTATGCCTAGTCTCGCCGCAGTTCCTACAATAGCGTAAAGCTGGTTAGGCTCTCTCTTGATTACTACTACTACTACGAGTCTTCTTCAATCGCTGAGGCGCTACAGACGCTTTAGCAGCTACCTGCGCTGCTGCAGTCCCATACTCTATAGTACCACCTTGCTGAACCTGCTTCCTTTTACGCGATTTTCTTTCAGTCATTACTGCTAATTCCTCTTCAAGCTCAGAAATCTGGGCTGCTTAAAGCGCGTTTTAGTGCAGCATTAGTTCACTACCTTTTATGAGCTGAGAGAAGCTAGCCTAAGCTGTAACAGGCGATCGAGTAAAAGAGTTGCTCACTAGCCTTGATTGAGATCCAAACTCGTAGGTATTGCTTAGAGTCTTTGACTGCTATAGCGTCTCCTGTAGTAGGGGTGCTGGTAGGGTACGCAGCTGTACTTCAAGACGATGCAACACTACCTGCGCGTTGATAGGGACTAGCCTTACTGCCTTAACAGCCTTTTGACAGTTCTCTTCTGTAAACACGTTAAAAAACGCGTCTTTAAAAGCTAGAGGGAAGCCTTCTTTATTAATATAGAAGACGCGTCAGCGTACTAAGTCTCTAACGCGCTGAGAGTACTTGCGCTTCAATAGTGAAAAGCAGACAACGTTAAGCAGCTAGAGTATATGTGATAAGTGTGGTGGCATATAAAGAGTAAGGATCTTGTTCTCTAAGCAGTAGTCCCTGAAATCCTGGTTGAGATGGCTGTCTAAAATAAGCAGCCTGTACCCCTCTACCTAGCGCGCCTTTGTATGCACGTTAAAGTGCTTCAACCACTCAAGACCAAGCGCGTTGTTTGTCCAGCCGTTCTTAGAGACTGAGAGCTTCTAGTTGTGCAGTATATCTGTCTCCTTGTACCACACAGAGATGTAAACGCGTCCTTTGTAGAAAAAAAAAGGGCGCAGTTGCATACCTAGCAGTGCAGATGCTCTAGACAACTGTAACCTACTTGCGATCACCTAGCTAGACAAGCTCAGGTCTAGTACGTCTCTCTGCACCTGTGACAACCTTCATTGAGCCAATAACGCCTATCTAGAAGCCAGTATCATCAAAGTTGTAGACGTTGTTGTTATGGACGCCGTACTTGGCTTTAGTGTCCTCTACCAGCTTGAACTACGCGCTAATCACCTTAGGATCTTCCTACAGTATTCTCTGCCTATTCTTTACTTAACTGAACGCTATTTTGAGCTTAGTTAAGCGCGTTACAAAGCGCTCAGCCTAGTGCTTGCCTACAGACTCTCCTCTACGTACACCCAGTAGTTTATCAGCCATATCTGCTACCTTGCACAACTAGAGCGCAAACTCTCGCGAAATGAGGTTGAGAATATATTAGATAATCGTTTGCTCTTCAGTGCGCGTGAGCTTAAGGCTGTTTAGGATAGTATCAACGCGAAAATGTACTCATTTAACGCATTGATCAAAGGTCTGGCGTTTAACATCGAAGGCCTTAGCAGTAGCCTAGTAGCTACGAAATTGCCTAGAATAATAGGCGTAAAGAGCAAGCTGAAGTCTGCCTTCATGTTCAAGTGATATCGCTTTTGGTGGTTGAGGCATAAAGAATGGAGAGTAGATGGTGGGGGCTTGGCATATTTTGGGCAGCTCGGTGGGTTAGGCAGCTCGGTGGGTTAGGCAGCTCGGTGGGTTAGGCAGCTCGGTGGGTTAGGCAGCTCGGTGGTGGAATACGTTAAAGTAAATACCTCGATCTCTAAGCTTATTAACTATTTGCTTACAGCGTGAAAGTTGAGAGCTGTATCTATCTGGACTTCTCTGGAACCCGCTTATAGCAGTTGGAAAAGTAAAGAAAGAGGACCCTGCATTGTGCAATCTGATGTCTGGCGGATTTAGATAGGACATGCTGTTATAGATCATTTCAGCAAGATCCGCAAACGAAGTCTGGGTTGCAGGTGCTAGGGTACCACGCAAAGAATAAATTGGTGTGGTCATTGCCTCATGGAGAATGCCGAGGTGCGTTTTGGCTATGATCTTGAAGGCCCAGTAATGGGTAAGGCTGTTTGCCGTCATGATGTTTGGGAACCAAAGATCATCCGCAGCGGTAGAAGATCCCACGGCATTAGCTCTTGACCACAGCAACGGATCCTGTGCATAGAGTCTCGAAATTTGTTCCCATTCTTGAAGACCCTCAAGAAAGTCGTGGAAATCTTGGCAGAGTCGTTCAGTCACAGCTGAGTTGCTGTGTTCACAGAAGTCTGTTATGTTGTAGTATCTTTCGAGTAACGAGGGTAGCGCACTGGCTCGGTCGAGAAGCCGCTGCATCATGAATACGGATTGGCTGCGGAATGGTACAGTGGTCCATTCTTGTTTGGCAAGGAACGTTGCGTGTCGATTCAGAAGCGAACTGACCAACTGGAAAATATCCAAAGAAGAATCAGTGAACATTTTCTGGAATGCAAGTGTTCGTACGTACCAATAATGGTCTGAAACCCACGAAAAGTACATGGAAGAGGCCACTACTGAATCTTTCTGGTCCGAGATGTTCAATCAAGTCTCCAACGCCCTTCGCGTGGGTCATCCAGCCAGAGCCCACCATTGGGGTCAAGATCTACGTGAATCTTAGCGTACGCTGGGGACGACAACGTGATTTCTTAATTCAGCACTTACAGCAGTTACTGCTAGACACATAATCGCTGCACAATGTTCGATATGGAAGGTACCACGAGATTCATAAAGCGCCTTGCCCATATGTCTCAGCGAGTCAAGGTACATCTGGAGTATCGCAGATTGGTACACGTCGTCTTCAGTCCTATGATACCGTAGAGTAGTGGCGAAAGTGCTTATTGCTGATACGAAGAAAGGCTTTCGTTTCCCCGTCTCGCAAAAAATGGAAGTACTTTAATCCATGCTCCACAGATCCAACCGTCACCCAACCCTCGTCGTCGTTAGACGCGACTATCGAATCTCGTGGAACTGCTGTTCTTGATGAAGCCTCGTCCGCAGCTGGGTTGTCAAGTTCGGCATGAGGTTGGGTCCCGGTCACATCATCCTGGCTCTGGAGGCGCGCAATGATGTCGCTTCCAGTGCCCACAGTAGGAATACCCCGGAGTTTTGCGTACGCCTTGAGGGGCGCTCCAGTCAGAGCCATGTATGGGTTATTATTGTCTAACATGTTGTGTCGAAGGCTTGGAGTTGGGAAAGTGATTCGTAGTTGAAAATGTGATTGCGAGAGGCAGTTAGGGGAAGAAGTGTCGAGAGTGATGTTATATACGAGCGTTGGAGGGATTTTGCCCTTTCACTTCGCGTTCTCTGGTGCCCTAGCGGCCTTCACCTTCGGTACCGATCTTTCATTATTGTGCCAAACGGACGTCACCCATGCATGCGGGTATTCACTGGGCTTACAAGAGAACGATATATTCCACGAGTTTCCCGTCGTGTCGGGGTGGAGCTCGATCGCGAATCAAAGTACGCAGGGAAACCTGAGAATGCATATGCCGTCAAGTGCTAGGCACTAATGCCTCTCACCAACGGTCGCTCCTCTTGTAACCCCTTTTTTCGTCACTTGAAAACACAATCCGATCGGAAATCATCTGCCTGCTTTATTACGACGTGAATTTTGGATAGAGACGCAAGACAGATCTCGCCTTGAATGCGAGATGCAGCACGCGGATCAACTATTGACGAGAGAGATATCAGAGCAAGTAGCATAGAAGCAACAAGATTGCGCAGAATACTGCGGACGGGAATGCTTTGTGCACGTTGGGTATCTATACGGCGAAGGAACTAGGGCAAGGTGGGGATTGACTGGACCCAGGGTGGTACCCCCCAACCACTTTCTTGCTGGAGCTTGGCGTAAGTCGAGCGGACCCAATTAGCCTTTGCAACAATTTCCAGAACAGTGAAGTCGCGCAAGGGACCGCGTGAGCGACAGTAGGTTTCGAAGATATCATGGAAAACGCGTGGACCTGTTCGGCTCATCAGCATACGTCTGGGTCTCAATAGAGAACAGTGTAAACCCACCAGCAAACGTCTGCAAGCCATCAAGCAAGGCAGTCTGTTGTTCATCTGACCACTGGACCTCCTCAGTCACGGAAGACGCCCAGCGTAACGGAGGTGTGGTACGACTCTTGAAGACAGGTAGACGCTCGAATTGAAGGCCATTCGCATCCTTTTCTTCCAGATCTTCGCGCTTGATGACCAGCCGCTTCCGTCTATGTGGATTCGACTCGCACTGCATGCGCTTGATGTGCAGTTCCTGCCAGCGTTTCCATCTCTCGGTCTTCGCTGCAAGAATGTCCGCTTGCCTCAACAACTCATGCTCTTCCTCTTCTTGCTTGATCTGGATGTGGTCAAGCTTCTGGCGACTTTGCTCCCTACTCTCAATCAAGGCAAGCCGCTTACTAAAAGTCCTCTCCACAGCTCGCAGTGGTGCAATAAGTTCGGAGTCGACATCTTTTATGATTCTATCACCTTTGTAGCGTTGCGGAACAGCGACCTTCCAGCTCGCTACTGTGTCCTTGAGCGCAAGGATATCGCGGATTAGGGGCACTAGCAGACGCAATGCCTCAAGCGATGTGGTCATGTCCCCAGTGCTGGTTGCCAAACACCGATGCAATGACTGTAGGACTTCGGCAAGAGAGCGGAACCCATAAGCATATATGTCACTCTTCAGCGAGCGATGATCTTGTTCGCTCGATTCGGCGACCCTTTTCAGCACTTCCCGGACATGCTCCACGTTTTCGCCAATTTCCTCCGAAGTAAGATCGGCGTCCAGCAGCAAGTTATGTGTGTTGTCGCATATACGCTTGATGCTGACACCTAGGTCAGTTTCACAGCTCCCTGTTCGCTCCTCGAGTTCGAGAAATTGAAAGATGTCGTCGAGATCACCTGGAGACTGAGTCGTCCTGTTCGTCGCGCGGGACGCCTGTGCACTCTCTGCATCGTCGTCGTCAACTTGTGACGTGCCGGAAGATTCTCTTTGCGAGCCCACTGGGGGCTGTGTAGATCGTCGGGCCCACGCATGTTGTTTGGAACTACTTTCGGCAGAGGTTGTGCTCTGCTTGACATGCTGGTTATTTCGTTGTGTTCGTCTCCCACTCGCGGCTCGTGTCCCTGCCGGACTTCTCGAGCTGGCCACATGTTCTTCCGGAACACGTCGTGGCTCGGTAATAGCATGTTGCTGCCTAGTAGCTCTCTGAATCTGGCTCCTGCTTACGGAAGCTTGAACACCGTCACTCGTTCTGGTCCCCGGCCTGCGTGCTCGGCCTCCTCGTGCTGAAGTTGGCGCAGCTCGGATCTGCTTCTTGGTAGACCTGGTGGGCTGGCCACCATCGTCGTGATGACTCTCAGACTTCCTCTTCACGCCCTGGCGTGCATTTTGATCAATGTCCTGAGCACCCCCATCGCCTAGCCTTCCGTTGGCGGCGTGACTGGAACAATGTGCCGACCCTTCCAAGCTGGGTGCACGACACTGCGCGATGTCTCCAGCGTGGTGCACCATATACTGGCACCGGGTGGAGGCCAATTTTCGATGATGAATATGACATCGGAGGCCGTGCTCGGTGTTCTTGGTGCCGGCTTTGTGACATTGCTCGTACCTCGGACCTTGTGGCTTGGTAGACTTGTATGAGACCATAGTACATCTTGGGGCGCCGTTGGGTAGCTGCTCCTCGACGTGCACATCTTGAGGCCGAGACTGCTCGTGGCCCTGATCTTCTCTGATCACCGTGCCATCTGAGCCTTGACCAATTTTGGGTGGGGAAGAGGGCAGAGGCGATTCTGGTGTGGTTGCTTCTTTCTCAATGTCGTCGTGACTCTCTGGTCGCGGAAGCTCTGAAGACGCCACTTGGCTATCGCTAGGGTGCGCATCTGCCACCCTCCGCTTCCTGACGACCTTCACGGGCTGCTGATTGACTGTCGCTGGCAGCCTGAAGACATGTTTCTCTGGGCTCTCGGGAAGCTCATATATATTCCGCTGTCTTGCGAGGTTCTGCTGCGGCCGTTCCACCGTCAAGCTGGCCCTGGGGAGCTTGCCATTTCCCGCCTTGCGTGGCATCCGAATAGGACTACTATGGCGGAAATCGATGCGTGCGGCATTCAGTAGGTCGGCACCGAGTACCGCTGATGGCTGTGGGGGCCTCGGTGGAGGTTTCGAGGCGGATGCGCGCGACTCGGCGAGCAGCTGCTGGGTGGCTGCTTCGGCATCTGTGGACGTGTGGGACGACGGCGATGGAGGCGAGAGATGGTATGTCACTGCGCCATGTTGTGTTAGACTGAGAGCAAGCCAGAGTAAACGTGCACGTACAGCCTTTCCGCGGCGGCTGCTTCAGTCGCGCCATCGTGTTTGCGTCCTACACGCGAGCTGCAGCATTGAGTGAATGACACGCGATGTACCCGCAATGACGGGGAGGTGCTGCTTTCCCCGCGCCTGGACATTATTGGGAAGGCTGGTAAGGCTGAGCTTAGCGCGCATTCTCAAGAAACGCTAAATCACGAAATCACATGGGGACCAACTTCACTACATCCAACCACACATGATGGCATCACAACGTCCGACGGCTCCTGCTTTGAAGAAGCTGGATCCTGACCAGCGATGCGGCTTTCTCGTACCCGTGAAGCGGATTCACGGTGGCGAGGACGTCAACTTCTTCCTCGCCAGCCGAGCCTATGCAGACATTATGACATTCATCTTCCAGCTCAACACAGCGATGCTGCCCAGGAGAAATGCAGACACAGCGAAAGATACAGAGTCGGCAAAAGAGTGGATCATAAACGATAGAGACGTTTCTCGTCCTCGAATCGTACAAAGCCTTGCCAAGCTTCTCCAGGACCTTACAGCCATTATTGAAGAAGTACCGCCAGATCCAGGACCCCGCAGATTCGGCAACGTGAGCTTCAGAAAGTGGTACGATATCGTCAAAGAGAGAGTAACAGAACTTCTCGGCAAATTTATATCTCGCGAGATTCTTGACTTCAAGACCACCTCAGATGTTTCAGCCAGAGGAGAACTAGAGGCCTACCTCATCGGCAGCTTCGGAAGCTCGCAGCGCCTCGATTATGGTACTGGACATGAACTCAGCTTTCTCGCCTTCTTAGGCTGTCTGTGGAAGCTGGGTGCGTTTCCAGAATCGAATGACGGAGACTCCGAGCGTGCTATTGTTCTTGGTATCATAGAGCCCTATCTTGTCCTCGTACGCCGATTGATCCTCACTTATACGCTCGAACCTGCCGGTTCACATGGCGTGTGGGGCCTGGACGATCATGCCTTCTTACCATATATCTTTGGCAGCGCTCAATTCTCGCCAGCCATCAACACTCCTGCCGACATTGTCACAGAGGGTTCGCTACCGAGCGCGCCTAACCCAGCTGACGTCGCCAAGGCCAACGCGGTGGAACGCGAGCGAAAGCGCAACATGTATTTTAGCGCCATTGGCTTCATCTACGATGTCAAGAAAGGTCCATTTTGGGAGCATAGTCCAATATTGTACGACGTCTCAGGAGTGAAGGCTGGTTGGGCGAAGATCAACAAAGTGAGCTAAAGAATTACGGAGAATGCCCTTTCGGCGTGAAACAGAGCCCACTACTGACGCTCGCAGGGTATGATCAAAATGTACAACGCTGAGGTCCTGTCGAAGTTCCCTGTAGTTCAGCATTTCCCCTTTGGATCCATGTTCGCCTGGGAAAAGGATCCAAGTGCAAAGTCCATCCAGGCCAGTGTTCACACTTCCAGCCAGCCTAAGGCTTCAACCGTACCATCCCCCACATCATCAACCTCAGCATATTCATCGCCGAGACCCCAACCACAACTGCGTGACCCGCTGGCCGACCCACTGACACCTTCCGCGTCCTCTCATTCGTCACAGCCCGCGTTGCGCAATCCACTCAAAGGCATGGGCCCAGCAACAACTGCAGCACCTTGGGCAAAGGCTGCGCCAGCCGCAGGACCGAATGTACCTAGTGGTCCCAATCAGCCCACACGAGCACCCTGGGCGAACAGGACAACAGCACTCCCGCCACCAGGAGGTACTATGGTGGGAACTTCTGCGCCATGGGCAACAGGCAACGCTGCCGCTGGCAAGGGAACAGACGCGGAGGCATCTACCAGGGCTCCCTGGGCGGACAAAAAACCACAATAGATGCGCAGATAGTGTCAAGAGAAGCCAGCGTCATCTGCAATATCATTCACGATAGACTAGTCTGAAGGGAAGCACAGGAGAGGCGTACCATGAGCTGAATACATGGTCTCTCGATCTGACGCTTTCTACGACATGCTGTAAGATGCCATTTGAATGAAGCAATATGCCCGCAAATCTCGCATAGATGCGAATGCAGACTCAGAGCTCGGGCTACCCTTGGGCTACACCCTGACCACCTCGCCTTCATGCAACATTCTCCATAAGTCCTGCTCCTATTGTCCTTCCACGCTCTCTCATGACAACCCTCATCCCCTCTTCGATGGGTAGTTCCCTCTCTAGCACCACCACAACTCTTGCCACTTCACCTGGCCTCACGATCCTCGGTCTTCTCTTTACCACTTCACCCGTGAACTTGTTCAACTTCGCACTGAGTGTCCTGATGCTGCCAGGGCTGTTGAGCGTAGACCTGAACACTTCGACCGGGCACGGAAGCACGTGCTCAAAGGCAAGTAGTTTCGAAGAAAATGCCTTGACGAGCTTGACTGCTGCCTTGGGTGGGCATATAATGTCACCTTGGCGCAGGTGAACTGGATCAATATCTGCAAGATGAAGAGTTGGGATCTGGCCTGCGACGGCCCAATCTACCGGTTGATCCTGGACCTCGATGGCTTTGATGACAGCAGTTTCGTTGGCTGGCAAGGCAAGTATGACGTCGCCGACCTGAAGGGTGCCAGAGTCAATGCGCCCAGCTATGCTGAGTGGCGACCGCAAATCACCCCGGAAAACGTCAGCAACCGACAGACGCAGGGCCTTTTCCATGTTCCGTTGAGGAAGGTCGATGCGTTCCAAAGCTTCGAGTAGTGTCTCCCCAGTATACCAATCTGCAGCGGGATGATCGACTTTCTTGACAACATTCTCGCCCGTGAGACCAGCGAGTGGAATGAAGGTGATGCGCTTTTCCGAGAAGCTTGCTTCGGTCAAAAAGGCGGTCATCCGTTTCAAGATCTCGTCGAAACGTGACTTCGACCACGCTATGGTATCCATCTTGTTGACCGCTACGATAATATACTGCATGCCCATGCTACGTGCAATCAGAATATGCTCTTTCGTCTGGCCTTTGAGACCTGACTCGAAGCTGTTCGTGCTCGCATCAATCACAAGAACCGGAAAATCAGCTTGTGAGGCACCTGATATCATATTCGGAATGAAGTCTTTGTGCCCCGGCGCGTCTAGTATCGTGAATCGTGTCTCCTCCGTTTCGAAGTAGTTTGTCGCAATATCAACAGTCACTCCACGACTCCGTTCCTCGCTCGTCTCGTCCATGACCCAGGCAAGAGCAAACGAAGACTTCCCAATTGTCTCCGCCTCTTTCCTCAACTTGTCGATGGAGCGTTGGTCAACAACCTTGAGATCATACAGTAATCGACCCATCAGTGTGCTTTTGCCATGATCAACGTGACCTGTATGAAGTTAGCGCCGAATCTCTTCCAGTACGCCTCCACGATATTCCGCTGGGAACACTATGGCGTGACTTAGTCAGGCCGCAGATACGTACCTACAACAACGAAGTTGGCCATACGCTTGAGCTTGCTCTTCTCGAACTCAGCAATTACGTTGAGATTCTTACTCCTCACACGCGGCTCCTCAGCGACGGCTAGCTTCTCGACTGATTCTGCTAGCTCGTCCCCATTGATATGCTTTTTCTTTTTCGGTGTGATCCCTGTATGATTTAGAAGTATTCATCAGAGTTTTGTTTGTGGAGTCAACGCCGGCCACCACCTGCACTTTTGGCCTGGGCCGCGCGGACAACGTCATCTGGACTGGGTGCTTCGAAAGCTTTCAGGCTATCATCGGCCTTGAGGTTGGCGTACGGCAAGAGTGTTTCGATATTTGGGATGGATGAGCTAGAGGCGCCGCAGAGAGTGGAGGCGAACGTTGATGCTGTGGCCCGTTGTGCTGGGCTTTCGATGACGATAGCTGGCTGAGGCTCTACAGGCTCATCCTCGGGCGCCTCCCTCGCGGCTTCTGGTTGAGGCGACGGCGTGCGCTTCCGAGCAGGGTAGCGTCGAGCAGGCTTGTCGATAGTCTGGCCACCGCGAAGACCAGGTGCGGACCCATTGCTCTTCACGGTGAGCTTATCGAGCATCGCAATGGCCGCATCTGCATCATTGCTTGAAGCGGCTTTTGCAGCAGCTTCTGCGTCTTCGCGTTCCTTGCGTCGTTTGGCAGCAAGTGCTGCTAGTTTCGAGCCGCCGAGCAAGCCTCCTCTGTAACGTGGCGGGTCGACGGTGATCAAGCTCAGACGATGATTCGGTACATTGCCCCATGGAACGTCCCAAAAGAAGTCATCTGCAGCGCACGTTGGCATCGGTCTCGGCGGCAGGCTCAAGGTGACAGGGTGGGCGGACTCCACAATACTAGACTGTGCGTGAGTGTACTTACCGGTACTGGTGGGAGCCTTCTCTCCTGCTACGGCGGCAGCTTGGTCGAACTTTGACACTATCTTCTCCTTCTTGGGAGTCTCTTTCGGAACCTGGGCGCCGCCAAGTTTGTTCTTGAGGTAACTCACGCTTTTGGCAACGTCGTAGTAGTAGTGCCATAGCGCCTCTTGTATTTGCACGTCGCTTATGCCAGCCTCGAACTCGCCCAGCGCTTCTCGCACGCGTGTTGTGCCTACGCGCATTTGTTCCTTGTCATCTTCCGTTGTGCCCTCCTCTTCCTCCCCTTCGTAGTAGTCATCGTCATCGTATGCGTCGTCATCGTAATCCACGTTCCGTGTGCGCGAAAAGCCGCTCTTGGGAGGCATAGTTTCCAAAGCTCGGGGGGTGGTGACGTAGTCGTTGAAATGACCGTGACTAGATTTGTGCGCAGACTGCGAGCTGATGTCGACGGTTTCTGCAAGTCTGTAACAGGCAATGTCTGTGTCTGGAAGGGATGTGCGGTTGAAGGCCACGTTCGACGTGTGCAAATAAAATGGTGCTCATAGGTCAGGACTCAGGTACTATGGTTGATGTGTGGTTAGTGGGGCAAAAAACGCGCTACCAGAGAGCTACTTGGACAGCATGATTTCAACAGAGCAATGAACATAATACGCAGATATCGATTGATTGCCAGAACACCGAGCCCGTATCTCAGCCATCAATAACCACCTCGTTCGAACGCTCATAAAGTGCACAGCAATGGGTATAGTATTAGTGTTGATGAAAAGCAGAGATGCAGCAAAAAACATGCGAGAAACGCCTCAGCCTGCATGCTCTGCGTGGTCGTAAACAGAGCCCACGCGCTTCGCTATCCAACGTCGTCTTCGACATGTTCGCAGCATAGCTATACTGGACATGGCCTATTTTTCTGCAGTGGTTGGCTGCGCAGCGGTGGTGGTCGTGGTCGCAGGAGCGGCAGGAGTTGGTGCGGGAGCAGCGGGCTGCTCTTCCTTGGGCTCAGCAGCGAAGGGGTCGTCGCTCAGCGGACCGCTAGTTGCGCTCATGCCAGCCGCTGGCTTGGACGCAGGGATCTCGGGCAAACCTAGCGGTGCTGCGGCCTTGGGTGGCGCAGCAGTCTCGGTAGTCGTGGCAGGAGCCTCTGTGGGCTTCGCCCCGACGCTCTTGGGAGCTTCGGTGGAGGGCGTCTGCGCTGAGGTAGCCTCGGGAGGGGCAGGCGCAACGGCGCCGGCTGGTTCGGGTGCTGAAGCAGGAATCGTCAGTCTATGGGCATGTCTAGGGTGCAGTAGGAATCGTCATGCGCATCGCGCGAGGAGAGGGAGGCGGGGAAAGCGTCTAGCGGACTGCTGACGAGACCACAGTCAATGGAGCTGCTCCAGCCTGCCTGAGGCTCTCAAGCGCCATCGTGAGCCATCTTCGCCGCCGCTTTTGGATAGCTGCAGATCTGAGGTTGAACAAGCAGTGGACCTACTCTGCGTTGCCTTCTTCACCTCAGCGAGGGCGGCGACCTCATCCTTGTTCGCCTCGCCCTTCGCGGGAGCTGACTCTGGAGCCGCCACGGGCTCAGCGGGCGCAGGCGGACTGGCCAGAGTCTGAGATTCGGTCTTCGCAGGCTCTGGAGCCGCGGCCGGAGCAGGTGTCGCAGGAGTCGTCTCGGAGGGCTTTGCCTGGGCGACTGAAGGCGTGTCGGCGGTCGCAGTCGGCTTGGGTTCCTCTTTCTTGGACTTCTTCTTGAACAGGCTCTTGAAAGCCTTCTTCATCTGATCCATGGCGTCCGGTGCTATTATACGAACTCTGTCAGAAGCAATGTACTCTCAAAGAATGCGCATGTGTCATTGTGATGCGAGGGCGGTTTGGGAAGTGTTCGAAGTGTTGGTGCTGTGATGTTGTTGTTTATGTTGAGAGGCAGCGAGCAACCAGATCGGGCAGACGCGTTGGCAGCTCGTGCAACCACACAGGCGCGAGACTTGAAGCTCGGCCTTGACAATAGCAAATAGGTCTCATGGTGAGCGCAACTTACGAACTCCAGGCATGGTGGCGGCTTGCTACACTCGGCGGTGTGAATGCGAGTTACTACGATCCTACAGACGCGCACACGGAGTACTGTCAAAAGGAATTCCTGGGTAGAACAGGAAGGCGCGAGCTGAGCGTGGAAGGAGCGTGGTGGTGAAGATGCGAGGAGCAACCTGAGTCGAGGAAGCTGTCCTGTATTCGAGACCAACCACGTCGAGCCCCCAGCTCCCCCCACACGCACTATATATGGGCGAAATTAGCGGCCGCTGGTGCCGCCTTGCTGTGCATTTGGTTTGACACTTGTATTTCAGCATCCACGCATGCTTCTGACTGGACAACTGGAGTAGTACAATCGGCGGAGACCAGACAACATCTATCGCTAGCTTTGATCGTGGTATTGATGCAAGAGCGCTCACTTCACATTCTGCAGGTTGCATGGAGTTCGAGATGCTTCGCAATCTCTTCCTAGAATATGATCGTAAATGCACCACGCGCTAATATGAAACAGGTAGCATAATAAGGCCTCCCGAAAATTTACGAGATAGGACGACTCCTATTCGAAGTACATCTGCAACACGACCCTTACCGTGATGACCCTCCGGAATATGATGAATTGGAACGACAGCGAAGTCGGAATACTGGCTGGACTAAAGCATCATATATTATTCCAAGTTTGTGTTGCTTTCGTCGCGGTCTGCGTGTGCACTCGCATCCTGTCATCTCAATGGTTCCAGCAGATCAAACATAGTAGGGCGACCAACGTCACGCCGCCGACATTGCCCTACTGGATACCATTTCTACGACATGCCCTCCAAATGGCCTGGGATACTCAACGCTTCACTGCGAGGGTTTTGTAAGAGCATACGCCACACGCTGGCTGTCTTATCACATCGCATGATGAGCTAATTCGATGGTCGTAGAAACAAATATGGTGATGGAACACCGTTCTTCATCAATGCAGCAGGACGGAAGATTTTGGTTCTGCTAGACTCTGCTCAGATCAAACGCGTGATGGCAGCTTCGAAAGAGCTGGATCCCAACCCGTTCATTCATGAGATGATCCTTGGCCAGATGCTTGGAAGCCCAGAGGAGACCATCGAGTTCTATAAGAACGATGATGGCCAGATGGACCACGTCCAGATGAAACACATTCGGCAGTGGGTCACAGGTACTTCACTCATCTCCATGAGCAAGAAGGTGTACGAGCGCCTGAATGTCAACATTGGCAAGGAAGTCTTGCAGAACAGTGATGCAGAGTGGCTGGAGATACCGGACCTCTTCGCGTTCGTGCAGGACCATGTGACCGTGGCAATCACTGAAACAACTATGGGTACTGATATTACCGAGCAATATCCCAAGATGACCGAGGACCAGTGGACGTTCATGGACAGATCAATTGAAATGGTGACGGGCCTGCCTCGCTTCATTATACCTACAGCGTACAATGCTAGAGACAGGCTGCTCGAGAGTATTAAGAAGTGGAGTCGAAAGTCGGAAGCCCTTCGTACTGCAGGCAAGGCTGATCCATTTTGGGATGCCAGTGCAGGATCAGGCTTGATGCAAGAGCGACAGGAAAGGTATGCCAAGAGTGACGGCTTCAACGAAGATGCAAGAGCTTCCCAGGTTCTTGGTTTGCTATTTGGGTAAGTGATGCCTTCTTCTCGCTCGATATCCTGCTGACAGGATTTCCGAAGCGTCAATAGTCTTACCCCGCCTATGACCTTTTGGTATCTCTTTGAAACCCTCCGCGACCCGTCACTTTTCCAAAAAGTCTCCACCGAGATTCGAAACCACTTTGATGCCAAGACGTCTTCATATGATTTCATGCAACTCACAGTCCGACCCATCCTGCAGT
Organism: Setomelanomma holmii; assembly: GCA_010015745.1. NCBI lineage: Eukaryota > Fungi > Ascomycota > Dothideomycetes > Pleosporales > Phaeosphaeriaceae > Setomelanomma > Setomelanomma holmii. Next base: position 19,279 of record ML978196.1, read on the forward strand.
CCTTGCATGCAGAGACAACGAGATTCTATTCTTCCAACGTCGCTGTCCGCGTTGTGACGTCCCCTGCTTTCGCTCTGGACGACAAATACACAATCACAAAAGGCACAACGCTCTTCATCTACAACAAGTTCGCTGGCCTCTTCACTCCTGGATGGCACGACGCTAGGCCACACACCACTACCAAGCCCCTTGACACGTTCTGGGCAGAGAGATTTCTACACTCTCGTGAAGGTAAGCGTGAGCGTTTCATGGATGCTGGACTTGGTGGAAGCTGGACATCATTTGGTGGTGGCGAGCACAAATGTCCTGGCCGGCACTTTGCGAGAAACATTGGCATTGTTGGGCTTGCGGTATTGCTGGGTAATTTCGAATGTGACTTGAGCATTACGGAAAGTTTGGATGATTTCGTCCCGAAGATCAGGGAGACGGCTTTCGGGAAGATGGAACCGACCCGCAAGGTCACAGCAAGATTAAGGAGACGGCAAAGGTGACCTCTCGGATTGCGAGAAAATGACAGAACGGCAGACTGCTTCAATCACGTCATTCAGAAGAACGCGCATTGCACGACATGATAGATTAGCTAGATTACAAGAGATGTCCGCATCAATAGTCGAAGTCCTCAAACACAACTTTCTTGCCGTTCAACCAAGACAAGACCTCCTTCCTAAGCGGTTTTCCTGCGCAAATATACCAGGTCTGTGCACTTATCTTGTCAAGATCATCTCGACTCAATCGCCTCTTATGTAACTTTAGCCCTTGAGAGCTCAGTCGTGCAATATCGGCGTCATACCCCTCGGTTGTGGTGGCGCTACTTGTGAGGAATACCTCGGATGCTCGGACGAGTTGGGGATGCTGCTTGAAAGCATCCACAACGAGGTCAATGTCAGCGCTCTTGATTGTCCACAGTAGCTTGAATTGAGACCGTGATAGGTCGAGCGTCTTCAGGCAACCCAAGAGCGGAGTTATGCCAACACCACCAGCAACGAAGGGTGTTGCCATGTTGTCCTCTTGCAGTACTTTGAAGTCTCCACCGACACCGAGAATCGGGACTTCGATTCCAACGCGATCATTCTGTTGGAAGAGATAGTTGGTCACGGGGCCAACCTTCCTGATCGTGATGTCGAACTCCTTCTCCAGTCCGTGATCCGATGAAGGAGTAGATGATATGGTAAAGGTGCGCACAAAGTCGTCATTCAAGCTCAGAGGGTCTTCGTCCCGCATGTGTTCGTACCCGATGTCTAGATCGTGCTTAAAGTCCAATGCGATCCACTGACCAGCTGCGTATCTAATGCCAGCCTGCACAGAGAAAGTGAAGCGAGCTATTGATGGTGTGATGAGTGACTTCTGCACAAGATGAGCTGTGAGAGCATCTGAAGTGGCCGAAACGCCGGATTTGATGTTACCTTCTGCGGTAAGTGGGCGCGCCCGCGGGTTGTAAGGACTTGGGTCTTTCTTGGTTCCGCGGAACGGTAGTCCTCTCTCCACGAATCGGGCCTCGTCGACAATAATCCTCACAGCAAGATTGCTACCTGGCAGTATTGTAGCTGCGTCTGCGCCAACCAGAACCTCAGTTGTGCCGGTCATGTAAAGGACATCACCCGATGCGTAGTCTGGGAACGTGATGCCAATTTTGGGATTAAGTAGGAGGTTGCCAAGAGACTGGTACAGACGATTCCCCGAATACTCCGGATATACAATCTGATTTGGAGCGCTGATGCGGACGAAGCCTGGAGGTCCACCGCGGTGGTTCACGTCCATGTCTTTCCCTGCGCTAGTGGAGAGGAAGAACATATCCGCCTTACTGACCAGAGCTCGTCCCTTGTCTGGTAGTGTGGATGCAGTCGAGACTGAACTCGCTTGGACTAAAGCCGGGCTCAACTCGTATTGGTTAAGATACTTTGGGCAGTTACCCAAGCTCTGGTCAACTTTGGTGACTAACTGTACCTGATCTTGCTTCGTTGCAGCTCCCCCAACTTTAGTCCCTTCGAGCTCGACTTGTGCCTCTCGTACTGTTCCAGCCACCATCCTTCCTGCAATCTTGACCCTCTTCCTTGTCATGAGCTCGATAGCCAAGCCGGCAAGCAGCTTTCCACCTTCTGGCTGTACCATTTCGCCGTCCTTGGCTTCGCCGACGAGAGCTGCCACCACTGGGTCATTTTGACCGTCGACAACCGTGCGTGTGCCGATGAAGCCGCCACCGAGTGGCTCAGAGAAACCTGGAGAGCCGCCCCATAGTGTTGTCCAAGGACGATCTTGAGAGTCTAGCGTTCCAAGTGCGAGCAATGAACCTCTTTGAAGCATGAACGACGCCTGAGGGGTGAGCATGGTCGATGTTGGATTGTCTTGAGGCGGAACCTTGAGGAGCGTGTGCATTCGTGATTCGCCATCATTCCAGGGCATTGCCATCGAAAACGCCATGGTGGTGTATGTTGGATAGATGGACTGCGATGCTTGGCGTTGGTTGCTTCAACGGCTCCAGCTCTCGGTCTCTACTTATACCAGTGCAAACATGATCCAAAGTCCACCTGCTGACTCTGGCAACGTGTGCTTGGCTTAACAATCTCTCGCGTCTTAGGTACCGTTCAGGACTTCGATACAGCTTTTGAGTACCATGCGCGGCCGAGTGGACAGCTTACGCCATGAACACTATGCTGACAGACTCCTATCGGCGCGGCACCGAAACACATCTCGGCGGCAGAATCGCGGGGAAGTCTGGTCGTAAGGAGCCATTTTGCCATTACGCAACGCCGTCCGCCTCGGCGAGACGTCGTCGGAATTCCGATTACTCAGCTGATAGTGCTTGGTATGCAAGGCGTGCCAGGATCTTGCGTACCACTTTGGCTGTGAATTTAAACGTGTTTTGCAACGACCGCGATGCGAGCAGCATGCTAGAATGGTTCGCGTGGCATGATCACTGGAGTTGTCCTTGTAGGGCAAGGAAGGTGGGCATCGTGTTACCAAGTACGAACTGATCTCTTGGCGGGGTTCAGCTGAACCTCACTTGCATCGATGCCTCCTCACGATCTCTCCATGCCTTCCCTCAGACCAACACTCGTGCTGTGATACAGCTCACGTTTGCGCGTATTTTTTTAGCCTGGATTTACCACACTCCTTTAAACACGTAAGGGCTGCCGAGCTCCCTTGGACCCGCACATCATGGCATTTCGTAGAGATCGCGTGAAGCCCACGCATTACCCTAGACTGCCATTCCATGCCATTCGCACTGTACAACTACTATCGTCGATAGTCGTGTCGAGTATCATGTTCTACTTCCTCCGGGAGCTGGCCAGAGACAACTTCAGGCTCCCTTGGACCTTCATACTGGTAGAGTTTCCAGTTCCGCTATTGGCTCAGACTTCAAGCATGCTAATGCGGTAACAGCTCATGAGCGTGTCCATACTCACGATACTCGCACTCTCAGGCACGATCGTCCTTCACTGCTTCTACGGTCTCAATCCCATCCTAAATGTCGTCCTCAATTCGAGTCTCGCGCTGCTGTGGGCGGTTTCATTCAGCCTCTTGAGCTGGTGGTCATCTGGAACGCTCGCACATGTCTGCAGCAAGGATAATTGGGACAATGAAGTGGGCATATCTGTGTGCAGACTCTACAAGGCCCTATTCAGCTTTGGTCTGTTGGGCCTTGTTAGCACACTGGTGGCACTGATCCTGGACGTACGCGTCCAGCGTCAGGCGACGATACGAGGTCGCTTTCGGCAGCTGGGCATGACTCCAGTAAATGCGAAGAGCAATACGATGCATGGGCAAGGTGTAGAACATGGTGATGATGAGGCGAATCCAAACCCGGCAGCCCTGGGCAGGAATAAAAATCAAAAGCGGGGCGGAGATGGATATGTGCTGCCAGAGGAGCAATATGTATATGGCGACGATACGACGTACCATGGCGCTGCTGGGCAGGTCGAACGGAGGAGCATGGAGGAAAGAATGTAGATCATTTGAGATGAGATGCGATTCCAATAATAAACCCCTTCAAGCCACCGCCAATTTGAAGTTCATATCATTAGTAATGAATGTATTGTGTAGTGGTGTCTGATGTAGACTCACTACGCCCAAATACGCCGCCCAATGATGGCATCGTGCCGGGTATCATGAAACTAAGAAACTCAGAAAACATCATCCATATTGACGTCTCTTATGCCTGAGGCCCCAGCGGCAGCCTGCCCTGTTGCTACATTGGCATCGAGCGATGGAATCTCTTCGGCCACCTTTTCGTCCTCGATGAATACTCCGAAACCACCGAATGCGTCGCGCAATGCCAGATCGCAGTATTCACGTACGTTATATCCTCCCACCCTGAGTTCAGGTTTGTTCTTCTGTATGTTGAACCAGTCGACGCCGTAGTCTTCCTGCAAGTAATAATATTGCGGTGCAATGCTCCATCCACCGAATGCATCAAATGGGGCTTCTCTGGGTGGCGCGACGCGCTTTTTCAGGCCATGAAAGCTGAATCCTGTATCTTCACTCACCTCAGCGGCCGCCGTTTGTGGTGTATTTGCAAACGACGCTATCTTGCGTTGTGTGGCACCCTTCTTGAGGACGACGTGGTCGGTTGGGACGGATGGCTCGAACTCGCGCCGTGTGGCGTTGGGGAGGTCTGCTTTCTGATGCTCCTCCCATCGCCGTAGGCGCGCTTCTGTTGCCTCGACATCGATCTTCAAAATCAGATTCCACGTTATCTCCTCCACTTGTTCAAGATAATCGTTGTAGTCCCTTAGCGTCTCGAAGTCGTCCTCTTGCTTGTTCATCCTGCACTTTGGTCAGCAGACGCACATGGAACGGTTCTTAGGATATAAACTTGCGCGCTTGCTACTCGTTTCCGTATGTCGACCTCCCTCTCCACCTTCAGGTCCTCAAACTTCTGCTTCCTGAACTTTCCCTTCCTGAGCGTCCTGGCGCACCCTGCAATCGGGCATGGTGCAGGGCCGTGGCTGAATATGCGATCCACACAAGACTCGCACATCTTGTGGTAACACTCCGGGTTGATCTTGAACTGCATGTTGGGATTGAGGTAACGCGACGACTTGCAGACGGGGCAGATGTCTGACGAGGAGTCAGCGGGCGAGTCTCGTTGGGTCGCAGGCTGCAAAGACAATTTGTAAAGAGACTTGGAGAGAGGAGACGCACCGCCGTCTTCGGCGAGACGCTTCGTGGAAGCGCCATTCGCGCGGTTGAGTTGCTTCGACATGGTGGAGTGACGCGCAGTTGAGGACTGAGCTCAAGAGGAAGATAGAGCCGCGTTTGTCGATTATTAAGCAGGAAGAGTGAGCTATGGCAAGCTTTCGGTGAGTTCGCAATCAAGTCGCATGCAACGCTAAAGCCATGATGAGATGTCAAGCACGACGAAGTATAGCGGCAGAGAGCTTTGAAAGCTTCGAAATGCGCATTGCTGACCTCATCCGTCAAAGCAAATGCTCGACATGGCTCCCTTGTCTTCCTAGCGCGTGCCAAGTCTGCCCCAAAATCTTCGCTTGTTTCTGCCAAGTCTAGTCCTTCCTTCCTCCACCACCATGGCAGCGTCAACGCAAAGCACTCTAGAGAGCATTGAGCGTCGTCGCGCGCAGCTGCAAGAGAGCATCGAAAAACTCCGCAAAGCCCTTACCCACTGGACCACATGTGAAGCCGAATATGAGACGCTCAAAGAGGAGATCCAGAGCGCGGGTGACCCTTCACCTGCGGAGGTCCGTGAAATAGCACGTAGCCTGGACACCAACCTGCTTGACGCAAAGGAAATGGACGACTTGCTTGGAACAAGTCTTCGCACGAAACGCACAGCTAACCAAGTCGTTAATATGATCTCCAGACGCATTGACTATGTCCGACAGAACAGCGGCACTATTGAGAAACAGCTTGACGCTGCCGAGAAGAAGCTAGCGGGCGTCGACGTCTTACTAGAGCCTGGATTGGAGAATGAAGAGGGGCTGCCCATGATGGATATCGAGGAAGAGTTAGACGAAGCAGGCAACGAGGTGGCCAGTTCCGTCAACCAGACGGGCAAAGCAGCAGCCGAACTTGTCGAAGTCCTCCGCAAGGCCGGCCTGCAGAAGGCGGATCTGGAGAAGCAAACAGAGGCGTCAGCAAAGCAAGACAGCGCTCCAACTATTGCCGATACAGACATACTGCTTGCCCCTTCATCGCAGAACGTCGACACCGCTGTTCCAGACCTATCAGAGCCGGCGCCGGTCACGTCAAAGACAGAAGACCATGAGGCCTCGCCCACTCAGAAGTCTGTTTCAGTCTCAATTGACAATGGATCACAAGAGTCCAGTAAGTCGTTCTTCAAGAAGCATGGGTACAATGACGATCTGGAATCTTTGAACTTCAAAAGCGGAACCAAAGTCATTGAGCTTGATGACGACGATACCGAACTTGCATCGTATCCCGTTATTCCTCAAGGAGAGTCGGAGGAAGACGTAGAGTTGCGCCGGCAAATGTTACAATACGGCCTTTCTGAAGTGGGTTCCGTCGTTGCCGAGCTTGATCTCGACAACCCCACCGTGGAATACTCCGATGATGATGACGACTACGATGATGAAACAGATGACGAATATGAAGACGAGTATGGTCGCAGTCTTAAACCTGCGATCACGGAAGATTACCGCAAACAAATGCTGGAATTGGAGAAGAAGCTCAAAGCTCGCATGCTAGAAAACGTGGGTCCACAAAGCGAGACAGAGTCGCTTGCTGAGCACGCCAGTGATATTCGCACATTGCGCGTCCACAAAGACGAGCAATTCGATCAGTCACTAGGCACGTCGTCTACAGAGAAAAGCACTCGGGAGTCTCAAACCAAAAGCCAGCCCAAGAGGGGTGTCCGTTTTGCGGATGACCTCGACATATCCGAGGTACCTCCCTCTCCTCGAGCACAATCAATAGCGGAACCTCGACTCCAGAAACAGACTCCGCCAACCATTTCCGAGACAATAGTGGAGCGCCCAGCATCTGAACCAAATGCGTTGACCGGACTCAACAAGCCTGTGAGGGCATCCAGATTCAAGCGTGACAGAGCCGTCCAGAACTCGCAAGCACAAGTTCTACCGACTCCTGAGATACCACAGCCAGCACCCGTGCCAACGGGGCCAACAGGACGTACTCTAGCAAACACTGTTGTTGAGCATGACCCTTCAACTATCGAGCCGAATGCCCCGGATGAGTTCGATCCCGTTATTCTGGACCGTGAGATTCGCACCGAATACAACAAAGCGCGCAACCGATTCATACAGCAGAAAGGTGGCTTCAAGCCAGCTGAAGAAGACGAGGAGAGCCCGATTGTGGAGGAAAAGAACGGGACGATCAAGAAAGTAAGTAGGTTCATGTCGGCGCGGCTGAAGGCCAACGGTATGTAAGATTTCATGTCGAATTGTACCCGCCGCATAGAGACTTGTTTCCTTTTCCGCCTGAAACGTGCGTGATGCAGTAGAGAGCGGAACTCATGCCCTGACACATACTACTCTCATGTATGAAGCGTCAATTTATAACAGTTCCGAGATGAAACTCCAACAGAGCACTCTGACGAAGCGGGTTCTTTGGCGAGACATGCCCGTATTTCGATGGTTTACCCTCTGTACAACCCTTATTAGGAATATCAACATTCTTTTTTTACGAATCAGATATAAGTGATGCCCACGTGCTTTCCAATATATGACTCCCACATCTGCGTGCATATTCACGTGTGAGGACAGGAAGTTTGGCAGAAAGTGTGTGGTGGGGGCGGGGTTACGTCAGGGCGAGGCGGATTTTGAGAAGTTTAGCTCCGTCGACAGCAGCAATGTCATGTCCACCAACACCTTGGAGACACGCTCGAGGTCGGCATCTCCACCCTCACTTCCCGTACGATCCATCCCGATCTCCCAAGACGCGCCGCCCGATACCTCGCGGCAACTGGCCTTCGCCAACGTCGCGCTCGCGCAGTACTTCGAGGTCAACGAAAAGCTGGCCGCGAACAACCTCTACCGCATACTCGGCTCGCCTGCACCTATTCGCGTATGGGTGTACCGCTCGCTGCTCGCCGAAAACCGACAGTGGCACGAATGGGACCGCCCCCCGGCGTTTGCAGACATGGACCGGGAGAGCAGGGACGACGGAGCTGAAGGCAGCGGCGACGGCACCGAGAGCCTGCGGGCCTCTGAGCGCTCAGAGAGTGTCAATGGCACGCACGCGAAGCCATACATCACGCGCCTACGTCTCGCCCTTGCGCCATACTGCGTACACTTCAACAACCCAGGCTACATCCGCGACGACACGCTGCGTATGCTTGAGCGCGATGTCGTGAAAAAGACGCTCGAGGAGTCGCGCAAGAGCCTAGAGCTGCGCGAAGAACTGGGCCTCTCGTGGGAGTTCTGGGACGCCCTCGCCGAGGTCCTCAAGGTCGCCATACCTTCGCTCGAGCGCCGCTGCTTTGCTGCGCCAGACCCCGCCGCACCGGAATACGAGGGCCTGTCGGGGCCGCTGATTGCGAGCTACTCGCCTAGCCTGCTGCGCGACCTGGAGAGGCTGAACCAGCTTGTGTGCATAGCGCGGAACGTGCTCGTCCATGGCGAGAAGGTGCAGAATCTGAGCGCCGAGAGGCTGTTCGACAAAGACATATTTGCCCTGGTTAACGTCTGTGTACGTGTCACCGCAAGAGGCTACGATGGCGAAGCAGGCACTCAAGACGAGGACAAGTGGCAGGGCGTCATCAACGCTTACAAGAAGCTGCTCATCACATGCCTCCAATTCCTGAACAACCTCATTGCGAGGAATGAACAGAGGAAACTCATGCTGTGGATCGAGCTGTTTGACAGCCATCTCGACAATGAGCTTCCCAACTTTGCCGACATGAAGTACAAGCTAGATGAGTTCAATCAGCAGGAGCAGCCCTGGCAGCCAGGAGAAGGCCCTCATCCTGAAGAGCGGCCGTCGCGAAGCCTTGATACGTTCAAGATCCCACAACAGCCTGCATCATCTCCGTTCCTGCTCTACATTGGCGAAACTGGGAACGATGTCAAGAAGTCACTCCAGCAGCACGGTGTGAAAGCTGGTGCCAACGAAATTGCTGCAGAATGCAGGCGGAGATGGCAGACGATGAGTGAAGAGGAGAAGAACGTGAGTGCCGCTGGTGGGCTTCTCGAGCTAAGCTAATCAGTATAGAAATGGAACATGCTATATGCCGATGTCGTTGCTAGATATCGTGATCAAATCACCCAGTCTAGCACGTACAAGAAGGTTGTGGATCAGCACGCCAAGAACGAGGAGAGCGTGCAAGCCCTTGCAAAGAGCATAAACCAGCTGCAAGTCGAGGTGGACCGAATGCGCTCGTCCATCGCTGTGCAACCAGAAGGAGCATCAACCAGTCAAGATGCCTCTCCAGAACTGGAAGCCAAGCAACCCACAAGACCAGCGACAGATGACTCCTTACTGGACCCCAGCATCAGGCGGTCTTCCCCGGCAGGTGAGATCGATTTCCGTGTCACCTATCCGCCATCCTTTGGCGCCGAAATTCTACAGAATGGCAAAGAGGATCTCTTGAAGCGTCTTGAGCCAGACCCAGACCGTCCGTCAGGGCTAATCAGTGATGTAGCCTCTCCCACTTCCCCTCCTCCTGAGGACGACGATGACAATGATGACGACTACGACGACATTCCGGGAGATGAGGGACGGGGTCTGCTCACTGACGTGCCTCTCATTCTTGGACCTACTGAGATCGAGGTCCTACCGATGATCATCATGGCCGGCATCGTCGAACCACAAGAAGGGCAGCCAGGCTATCACTCTGACCTGACAGTGTTTAGCAGTGTACGGAGTATGCATGGTGTACGCTGTCATTTGCTTCTGGCACAGGACAACGGGAGGAATCTCCTGCGCGAACTGCTGATCTTCGTCGCGGCCTGGGATCTGAGGGAGGAAGAGCTATACTTCAAGTTCATGGTTAAGATCATGGAGGCAATACTGGCGAATCAGCTATTACCGTTCGCCTACCACGCTTTCAGAGAATCAGAGTGAGTCGGGTTTGCATCTCGCTGAATGATGACTAACGAGGAGACAGGTCCAAAGACATCATCTCGCCAGCGCAAGCGGTCATCATGAAACTGCTAACGAATATCTTCCGCGCCCGGCAGGCCCGTGCACAGCCTAATAAAGGTTTGCATAGGCCGCAGTATCCTCAAGTTGACCAGGGAGATGTGCACATGGTGAACTTCTTATTGACCGAATTCCGGCGCCATATTATACCACAAACGTGTGCCCTCATTTTCCTTCAAGGCCAGATACGTGCTGGACATGCACACGCCGAAGATTTCCCCCTAAATCTATGGGACATGGAACGTATGTACGAGGGCGTATACCAGTACCTGGAGTTCTTTGCCATTCTGACAGAGCATGAAACCTGGAAGAGGATGTTGAGCAACTGGGAAATCGCTACGGAGCTGGTCACTCTGTTGAAGGAGCTGGATGCTGCAATACCCAAAGGCAATCTGTCTGTTCCGCCATTGCGAAATGTAAACCCTGCTCAGCAGCCACCGTCTCAGCAGACACCTGTCGAAGTAGAAAACCCTTATATGCACGAACAGCAACCGCCGCACCCACAACCCGTTGCGGTAGAGCGGCCCTATGACACTACGGCTCCAGCGACAGAGCCATACATTCCACCACCTGCATCGCCATCGCCGCGGCCCTACATGGACGAAGCTGCGGATGAGCCGTCCGACTTTGAATGGCGGAATTTGAAAAAGCTTGCTGTACTAGTCTTGAGTTCATTAGTATGGAAGAACAAACATGTGCAGGACCAGATCCGACCGCTAGGTGGCATCGAGGCGGTGCTCAACTGCTGTTCGTACGACGAACATAATCCCTATATTCGAGAACACGCCATCATGTGTCTTCGCTTCCTCATGGAAAACAACAAGGATAATCAAGAACGTATTCGCGCACTGGAACGTTACACGCAAGAGAAGTCAAAGGGTTCCCCAGCGGCGGATCCTACCGTAGCTCCTAGCCAAGTCAAAGCACCGGTCAATGTTCGTGTGCCAGATGAGGTTCTGGACCAGCAAAGCTACGAGACTTACATGGACCCCAAAGGCCAAGTGATGCTGCGAAGGCGCCAAGCACAACCGCAGCCTTTGCCTTCACGAGACGTCAACAAAGGCAAGGGCAAGATCGACATTGGTGTACGAGACCCTAAAGCTCTAGAGGATCTTGTGCAACAGGTTATGCGAGATCTACCGCGGATGCAGGGACAGCGAGGTGGAGAAGAGCGAGCGGTCGAGACGGAAGAGGCACTCAAGAAGCTTGACAGAGGCTTCGACGGCAGCGGGAGTTCGAAAGGATGATTGCCCTTCTGATGTAAATGAGTGTAGCCTGGCACAACTGCCCATAGCATGATGCTGTTCACGAACGGTCGGAATCGATTCCGCGATACCCCTACGCACAACACGTGGACAGATGAACACGACCATGAACACGGAAAAGACAAGAGAAGAGTCACACGGCCTACCACAAGATACCGCCTTGGTCGGCATATCGCGTTCAATACATTGGATGTCGTACAGGGGTTATTGGCTCGACCAATGCACACGTTCGGCTCGGACGAGTGCACTCAGCCGTCTTCAAGTGTCATACGACTGCATATTCTCAAAGCATTACAGGTCGCCAGTTTTGAACTCGAATCTGTTCAACCCAGGGTCTCGCCCAGTGAAAAAGAGGCACGATGCCACTCTCTCAAGGTTTATTTTCACTGAAAATGAAGCTTGCTGGAGAGCTGTGAGCACGAACAATGTGGCGCATAAAATTTCTCACCAAGCTAGATCTAGTCTAAGATTGAATTACTGTCGCAATCGTATGTCAGTGAATGAACTTGCTTTATATTCCATAACGAAAGGATCCAGCAATGACAACACTGGACCAACACGAGACTACATCCTGCTCTACTGGTTGTCAATGCCGATGCCATGCGCTTGTTGTGAAGTATGACAAAAACAGCTGGACTTCAGCTTAGTAGTTTTCCCAGCTGGAGAACCCACCGCTACCGAAGTTCGAGCCATGTCGTTGCTGGCGCCGGGTTTCTTGATATCGTAGATCTGAAGCGCCACCAGCGAAGCCAGTGACACCGAACCCCCGATCGTTTGCACGACCACGAATGGCATTACTACGTGAGATGCCAGCGCCAGTGCCATAGGTTCGGTCAGTCGTGTCAGAGCTACCAAAGTAGCCATCATAACCGTATCGTGGGATTTCACGAGCCTCACGAACTGTTGCTGAGCGACCCAAGGAGCTAGAGTCGTAGCGACGTCGAGATGATTGGAACGGCTGCTCGAACCACGAAGAGCCCAGCGGGCTCACGCTTCGGTGCTCTGAAGGGTCAAAGCGAGCACCGTATGCGTTTCGGGGTCGCTCGCGTTCTGAGCGAGGCGGAGAGACGTCACGGTATTGGTGCGTCTCGCGTGTGGTGGCGGCCCGGCGAATGGACTCACCACCTTCATAGCCACCTGACCCACGAGAGGAGTAGCCTGATTCGCGATTGGTACGTCGAGAAGAGCCATAGTCTTCGCCAAAGGTGCCCGCTGGTGCGCCATAGTGGCGCGAACCGGAGCTGAAAGATTGCTGGCGGGATGAGCGATCAGGTGACAATGAGTCTAGCCAAGAAGGCATTTTGACTTACTCGTAAGTTTTGCTGAGATGTGTTTTGTTGTTTGAAATGTCGAAGTCCTCGGCGTGGTTTGAGTTGAGTGGTGTATTGATGAGAAGTGGCTGTTGTAGCTGATTGATATATACGGAGCAAGTGCGTCGAGCTTTATATAGAGAAAACTCGTTTTACTCTCTTGAATACATAGTGCGCATGGGACCGTGGTGTTGTCGCGCAATGCTCATAGTGAAAGTACTGAGGAAGCGCCAGTGAGTGTGGCGGAGGTTAGGCTTGAGCGACAAGATGTCACAGCAGTTGGTAGTGGTAGACATTGTGTACATTCAAGTCGATATTGAAATTGTGCGAGGTAGCAGCATCAGATCAGACTTTATACTGGGAGACTCGTGTCGGTGTGTGATTTACCCGTAGGAGCATCACTCGTCTAAGACATAAGCAATATCTTGCGTCACTGGGTGAAGTGTGCATGTGACCCATCGACAAACGTGGAGCAATGAGAAAGACCACACATTGCGAGCTTGAGAGAATTAACCCTATCTTGTAGGTATCAAAATGCTCTTGGAGGTCTCGCTGGCATCAGCGGCGATGGTAATGGCGGAGCAAACTTTCTCAATCCATCATCATACAGATGATTCTCCTCAGGAACGGAAATGACCTTTTGCCGATTGAACACATACTCTGCTGTGGGCTGTCGCGATGGACTGCTTCTCCTTGAGCCGCCGGAAGCGCTGCTCTCCAACTCCCAGTCTATTATTGGCAGCACACCCACATCGCTCAATCTCTTTGGCATAGCCAATGGGTCTTTAGCTGAAGTTGAAGTAGTCGGGCGCGATTGGGGAACTTCAATCAACCGGTTGAACACGTTTTCGGGCGCTCGAGGCACGATTATGGGCGTAGTGACGTTCGGAGGGAAGCGCGACGCCGAATGCGAATGACAATGTTTCGACGACTGATCCAGGCCATATGTCGCAAGTGGACGACAGTAGGGTTCTGTGGTCTTCTCCGTCAGAGGGGACGTGGACGCGTGTGACGAGCGGGAGGAGGTGGAGTCACAAGCTGACGACCTGCGGCCCAAAAATTGCCTCAGACATGGTGGCGCTCCATAATTGAAAGATATGGTCTCGGGATATACCGCCCCGGCCAGAACCCTGATAATGAAAGGGTGAAGACATGGCAAACATGCGCTTATGATCGCCAGGTTCTGCGCGATTTGCTGGCAGAGTACACCCGCCCAACCATTGTAGGTGATATCGGAAAAGTTCGACCGATTGAAGAAGTGCAGTTGTGCACTGACAGCTGCGACAACGCTGGAGATAGTCAGCTTCGTGTATAGCGAGTCTTCTCGGTGAAGACTAACCTTAGGCGAGCCAGGAATACCAGGGATACCGAGATCCTTTTCCGAGCAGAAAGTCGGACGTTCCAGACCACAAGCGGTATGGTGACAAGCAGAACTTCCACCACGATATTGGTGATCGCAATGTAGTTGACAAATGCAACCACATCATAACAATGCTGATTACCCAAGAAGTTCCATGGCTTTGGCAAGTTGCAGGCGAAGGCTGTCACCAAGACACCGGAGACGGTCCAGATTGCAGTAAACCCGGCAAAGACCAGTGCAGTATACTTTGGAACCATACCTGGAAGTACCTTTCGGATTAAAAGGCACACCGAGATTCGGGAGCATCCCATGTTGGCAATGTACATCATGCACGCGACATATTCAGCCTGATCAAATTAGTCGACATACTTGTATTCAGCTCTTTACTGACCTTCTGAAACATGTCCTTCTGGCTATCGGTGAGATCGTGGGCGTGTCGACCTGGGACGTGGATAGACGCTACGGACACTGCGACCGTTTGACTAAAACTGAACAGCTGATGCTAAGGTCAGAGCTGGTTCTTGCTTATACTTGTCCGGTAGACTTACTGCTGCAAGACCAATGAAGAAGTCGTCCAGCCCAAGCTTTCTTCGACCAGTTCTCATGGAGAGCTTCATGGCAAAGCGCGCAGTGAGGGTACACACCACAATGGCAAGTAGTATCCATGACACAATGTTTAATATGGTTCCCCGATCAACAATCGGCGCTGTCTGCCTCGTGTATAGGTCATGGTGTACGAATGCGATCATGTTGACTTGTGTTCTATCTGAAGTCCCATAGGCGTCGCAAGCGATGTCGAAGAATTGGCGTCATGAAGTCGTTCGCGCGGTACCACTCAAGTTCACGAGGTTCACGCTATGGCGGGGACTATGTGCTTAAAGCGTGCGTGAGCGATGAGCAACGCGCAAGGCCCATGGTTGCAGAAAGCCAAGCCCGATTGAGGCTATGAACATGGAGGCTGCTGACGAAACGTCTGGGAGAGTCACGGTGGTACCTGCTTAGATCCCGTCTTAGTGGCCGGTGTTATCATGTTGCGTGACCGCTCGTCGCTAGACGAAGGGCAGATCAATGCTCGACAGATCCGTTCTAACGAAGTTACTCGAGTGCAGCATTGCACCATCAAATACCGGATGCGCAATGCGTGCGTCTTGCAGCCGCGTGTCTTGGGAATTCTTTGAACGATTGACTAGCATATGTTCCGATCATGATATGTGGAGCGACACATCTGCAAGGCAACGCGATTACGGGGCCGTGGTGCGACATGGAAATGTGGATCGTGATGGTGAATGATCTACACTTTCGGACATCGAAAGCTGTGTGGTGTTGGTTGGAAAGTTCCCGAAGGCGGGCACGGCGGGATGCAGGGATCTTTCCTCCATAAGCATCAACTAAGCAACACCATCACTATAAACAAATCTTCGAATTTCTACAGGTTGATTTGTTCCATGCTAGTCTGATCTTCGAAAGCTGCGAGATGTTTTCAGAAGCAACACGTTGTCATTTGCGCTGCGCACATCGTAGCTTCCCCAGCTTTCCACGAGCCTGCACGTGACTTCCACGACTCCCTCTGAACCATTAAAGGTCGGCCCCAGGTTAGCCCCAAGTCAGTTACCTGCCTCTGCTGACCCTCGTTCCTCCCGTCGCTCACGATCCCATTGCTCCAGCTGTCGTTTCGTGATCTCATCGCTCTCTTGAACCAAGTATCGGAAGTCATCCACCAGGTATCCTGGCGCGACACCAATATTCTCAGGATCTGTGTTCAACATCATGCCTGTGACTAACGATTCCAAGTTTGAGCGCAGAGTTTGACTGTAGCCATAGCTGTGGTCGGTTCTAAAAACAGGTATGGCGGGTAATGAGACGCCACAGGCTTCTTCCAAAGTAATGCTCTGCAGGTACTCCGCCGTCGCTTCCAGCGGCTCCTCGACGGGAAGCTCGTATACATTTGGCACGACCAAGGGAGTTGTGTCTTGAACGTGCTCTTCTAGCACAGCGGACATGATTTGTTGGATCCATTCCCAGAATCGAGACTTCGCTCTGAGGGGTGACGTCACTCGAACCGGTACCTATGTCAGTTACCTTCTCAGTCAGATCAAGGACATTGTGTTCCCTGCTCTCGAGCTCATCAGCCGGTGACGTATGGAGAGATGCATTTGTCTATGTTGTGTCCAGAACCGTTATCTTTGTTGTGTGCAGGACCATTGTCTTCGTTGTGTGGAGAGCGCTCAATTGGCGCAGTCGTACGCCTGTTCAAGCTTGGGACCTGATTCTTGGTCGGATGTATCTTATCCGAACGTTTGCGCTTCTTCGATGACGGAGGACTAAACCGCTCCGGCCTCAATGATGCGCGTTTACTTGCTTGTGGCGCTCGCTGAACATGTTTAGTCTGCTTCCAAGCTGATGACGACGCAAGATCTTGAGATGTATGGACAGCCTTAAGCTCACTTGCAAGCTGACTTGCATGAGAGTTGTGCATGCATCTTTTGTAAGATGATCGCGTCGCTCTTTCTTGTGAGTTAGTTTGAGGGTGACTTAGTTCCTGTCTGGATAGATATGCGAGCTGCTCATGGTTGCCATGTTGTAGACCAGGAGCAGGTCGATAATGCAGATGCGGAGCTGACACATTCATCTGGAATGTGCGAGCAAGTGCCACATGTGCTGGTGGCAAGGTAGGTCGTCCTGTCCTATCAAGATGTGCGCCACCGACTGGTCCGAAATTGACGGCGTTTGGCACCCATGATGGAAAAGATCCAGTGTGCGCTGTTGCTACCGACTCTCGGCTCACAGCGTAATCGACTTGGTTGTTGGCTTGGGCGAGTGGTGATATGCCATGTGCATAGGGAAAGTGGTGACGAGGGACAGCCTGCTGTTGTTGAAGTGGACATGATCGCTGTGGCTGAGGCTCGATGTGGTGCGGAGAGTCGTCGTTTGTAAGATCGATGGGGTTGGGCAGTTGGCCGCCAAGAGCTTGTCGGAACTGTGTAGTCGCATGGTCAAGACGTGCGCTAACTTGGTGTTCTGCCATGCTTGGAGGAGGATAGTGGTGATGTATGGTCATGTTCAGACTGTAACAATGAAGTATAGCAAGAACAGAAGATCGAGATGTAGAAAAGAGGTGAGCTGGTCGAGGATTTTGATGTCGAGGCGATACTTTTACCCTGCGCCGTGACAGTCCAAACCATGGTACGCACGATTCGTTCAGGTAACTTGTGAATCTCGTGGGCCAGTACCATTTCCAGAGAACTCCAATTAGCGCGTATATGCTAAGTACCAGTCGTTCCGCTACCAGTATTGCTAAAATTGTTCAGAGCTAGAGACTCTTTTGCGACTCCGCCTTCACTTGACATGGTCGACTAGCTGATAGCGTCTCGTTGAATGTCCTTGCTGGCCGTGGGAAGGGTCAAGAGGATCAATCGCGTGCGGAACATGGTCTGGTGCTGCACGTGCCGTCCTGTTCTCATGGTATTGATGATTGTGAAGACATATTGCAAGTTTTGAGGAGACGCTGTCCGACGTGTGAAAGCATGCGCCAGAAATCCTAGTCATCATGACTGGACCACAGTCCAAGCGTATGCCTTGGTGTAGGCAGCTCTTGCGCACATATGAGGTCGCGTCTTTTCCTGTATGGCCACCGTTACTCCCATCTCCACTCGCGGCAGCGTCGATGTCCATAATACCATCTTCACAGAAGGTTCGTCTTGCCAATAGTGCATTGCATGCTAGTCCGGATCCCACGGCTCTCACGGAATATGTGTGGTCTTGCTATATGATCAGATCCGGGAAGTCCGTCCTCGACTTGCTCCCGTCTCATGTCATACCATACTGCTAGGCCGCGCATAGGACCTAGACGCAATAAGCTCAACGAAGAACATGACCGAGGGAGACCGCGAAGGACAGGGTTCAAAATCTTCTTCGTAAGCGCGCTTTTCACTCTGGACCCGCGCCGCTTGTTGTACAGATCGTGTCGAGCATATGGTACAGATATCCCACTGCAGATGAGGAGAGTGCCAACGCCACTCGCTGCCAGAACCAGGCCAGCGAAATATGCAACCCAGCCAACCAAACACCATTTCTAACCATGTCCTCATACCGAACAATATGACGGCCCGCCGCATGGTACGTGAACGCTAAAACGAAGATTACGCGGCGACCGCCATGCCGCCGCCACCGCTCGAAAGACCGCCGTCGCTGGGTGGAGGTGGCGGTGCGTCGAGCCGTGTGTTGTCGGCCATCATGCGATTGAAGCCAATTGACACTCCTTCGATGACTGCGAGCAGAATCGCGCACGATATCGCACCGTTGCGCATTGATCTGTAGCCTCCTCGTACCGCGAGCGAGCCGCCTGTGAAGAATCCTGCGATGATGGCATTCCAAGGATCCTCCTTCTTCCGTATGCCCTTGACGGCGCAGTCGTATGTGTTGAATAGACCTCCCCACACGCCAAAATTGCCGCCGAGAACGGGTGCGCGGGCTTTGATGGCTGTGATGGCGCCGATGCGTCGCTCGCCGTAGGGAGAGTTGCGAAACTATCGAGTTTGTGAGCATGGCCGACGACACCATCTGAGGGTACATACGCCTTTTACACCGTGCCATACAGCACCACCGACAGCCTATCCATTGTCAGTATGTGTGGTAATATTGCGGGCAAGATGACATACACCCATGGCAAAGGCGCCACCGAAATCATTGAGGATGACCCATGGACATGGGTCGCGGGAGTGATCCATTTCGACTGGTAGACGGAGAGGGTTGGAGGGTTCAGGAGGACACAAGGCACAGCGGATGAGGGTGGCAGGCCGTGAGTTCAGATGAGAGTGACGGCGATGATGCACATCAACTTTTTCGCGTGATGTCGGGAGAACCTCGGACCGCCAAATGACTTCTGCCGCAACCTCATCACTCACCACCATCATCAGCGACCTCCAAGACATCGCTCAATGCATATCAGATCCAGCAGAGTCAAACTCCACGATGTTGGTCACAGGAATCAGGATGCTTATGTCCAGATCTAGCAGCGCGATCATCGATGGTCTCTCACCATCTGCTACCAACCTTCGGCACAGGAACTTTCATCATGCTAAAAAACGCTGCTTTCTATCTTCCTTCTGTTACAGCATCTCTACCCTCAAGCATGTGTTTCGAAATCCAGACGGTTGATCCAGAGAATGATAGTCCTAGTCCACGTAAAGTTTGCGACAATCTGCTCGGCCATCTCAAACTACTCTATCGCGATTATTCCTTGTCGTACACAAGCCGTATCTCACACTGTCGTTCCCTCCATTTACTTCAAAACTTCCTCTTTCTTCCGCAGCGTTCTCTCCCCCCGGTCCACTCACCTCGCAGGTAGACAGACTATCGCTTCCCCTCTTCATCCTCACCTCACAGTACGAACTCTCCTTCAGCGCGATACTTGTTCAGATACCTCAATTGATCTCGCTGTCACCACGTGTGGGCTTGTGGCGTTTCGCGCTAATGGCTTGGCTTCGCTTTGCCGCCTTTACAAGTCTTTCTCTCGCGCCTCCGCCTCGACCACTTCCCTAACCCGTCCACTGAGCATTCCACTATGGCGGGACTTACACGAGACTCAGCTCGGAATGCACCAGACAAGCCTGTGCCCGCAGTCAATCCCAAAGCACTGCAGGCGAGCAGCACTTCCCACCAAAAGATCTCCGAACAGACCACCAGGACCTCTGAGCAGCCCCAACTCCGCGATGTTGTGTCCCGCCTCAGCGAGCACCTCGAACTTATGCGTATAGAGGACCAGCATGCGCAATATACACAGTCTCAGCAAACTGCGAGCGAGGTCGATCTGCTGGGCTATCACGTCAAAGATGCAATTGCAACGATTGGTTGCCTCCATGGGCTCGGACTCCAGCATGGGGATCTTCCGCTTCCCAAGATCATTATGCTAGGTGAGTCGCATGTAGATGGGCATAGCTACGAGCTGCTCAATACTAATGGACGCAGGCGAGCAGTCGACCGGTAAATCTTCTGTCATTGAAGCGATCTCCGGGATTAAGACGCCACAATCTGATGGTACTTGCACATGCTGTAAGTGTTGAATGCGAAGTGGTTATAAATCATACTGACTTCCCGCCTTTTCTCCTCTGTAGGCCCTCTCTTCATTACATTGGAGTCACCGGATGACCCTCACGCGAAGTGGACTGCTCGTGTATCGCTTCGTCGGTACTTTCAATGCGATGACAAGACTAGTGCCGAGCGTCGCTTTCCCAGCTATATTCAGCTACCTCGGCCGACTCCCTTACACTTCATGTCAACCGAGGATCCTGATAGGCTCGAGACAATCATCAGTCGTGCGCAGCTAGCCACGATCAGCCCTCTAGTCGAGCATACCGAGTTTCTGAAGCCTTCCATTGACCGTCTTGATGGCTTTCACTGGACTGGCTTCAGTCCCAACGTCGTCGAAATCACCATAAGCCACCCTGGCCTTCCATCACTAAGTATCTACGATTTGCCGGGCATTATTGGTCAATCCGACACTGCACTAGAGGTGCAATTAGTCAGGGATCTCGTCACAGACTATATCAAGGATCCAGAGGCATTGATACTGGTCACTTGCTCCTTGGCTAATGACATTGCCAATTCTGTTGCTGGCGGTATCTCACGGGATCTCAAGGCTGATAAGCGTTGCGTTAATGAGTGCCGAGGTCCCGGGGCTTATATGAAATCTTCTGCTAACGAGCGAGGAAGGCATCTTGACCAAACCTGATCAGATCCCTGAAGGCACCAGCCATGCTATGTTCAGCGATATCTTCGACCACAAACGTTTCGCTCTCGGTCATGGCTATTTCGTTGTTCGCAACCTTGGGCAGGACCAGCTCGATGCCGGTTTCACTCATCAAGATGCTCGCATCCAGGAGCAACACTTCTTCGACAACGAGGAACCCTGGGCAACCAAGCTCCGACACCACGAGTCGCGCTTTGGCACAGTCAACCTCCAAAGTGTCCTGTCTGGCAAGCTGGCTGAGCGGATTATAATGCAGCTCCCAACCATTTAGAAGGAAACAGACACACGGATCCGCGAGGTTGAGGATCGCCTCAAACACTACTCCGAGCCGCCCACACACAACGCCTCGCGCATCATCTTCGATCTTGTGCTCAATTTCTCGCAAGAACTCCGCCAAGAGATACAGGCGGAGTATCCTTGTAAGAATTGGAGCAACAAATGGCGGGCTTTGCAGAAGTCATTCTTTGATGGTCTCGTTAGTCTGAAGCCGACCTTGACCACTTTAGCTCGCAAGGATTACGGTATCTTCGCTACATCCACGAGCGCTGTCATTCTCAATGCGCATTCGGGTCATTCATTCAACGACTCGATTGTCATTGACGAAGAAGATGAAGATGATGGCGCCGCTGAGGGAGACATTCAGATGCTGGATATGCCAGAGACGCCTACGAAAAAGTGTAAGGTTGAAGAGACTCCAGCTCCTTCCCTATTCACCAGGGCTTCGCCTTTGTCTCAGGACGCAAAAGAAGAAAGTCCCGATTTTAGCGATAAAAAGGCTAAGTTCCAGCTCGATGCCCTAGCAGGCCACCTCGTGGACAACTCGAAATCAAGAATTCCAGGCAAGATAGAGCCAAGAGTCGTCAACGACATGATGATCGCAACACCTGGCCACTGGCAACTCCCCCTTAATGACCTTTTCACAAGGCTTGAACATCAGCTTACAAGTCAGGTCAAAGAGCTCTTTCACAAGCACTTCGCTAAGTGGGAAGGTACTGCGTTGTACGGAGCTGCATGAAAGATTATCGGAGAGATGCTGGACTTAAACCTGCATCAGCAACGAACTACCATGGCAGACGAAAGTCTAAATGATGAGCTGGAAGGTCCATATATCTTTCATTCTGACATCTTCCATCAAGACAAGGACGCCATTCTTCAGACCTATCGCCAGGCTCGCTTCAAGGCCCGCCTGAATGTATACCGAAAGGAGCGATTTCAGAAGACTCGCAAGGTTATGACACCAGCCGAGGAAGCTAAGATGCTCAAAGATCCTAAGATGATAGCATTGCTCAATCGCGAGCCTTACAATGTCGAGCTAGATGTGGCAGCAGAGGTCACTACGTACTACATGCTTGCCGCGCGTCGTTTCCACGACAGTATCTGCATGCGCATTGAGTCAAAATTCTTCAAGCAACTGCGAACCCAGCTCCGGGATGAGCTTGAGAATAGGCTGGGCATTCATGATGAGAAAGAAGGTATGTCCAAGGCCGTGTTATGCCCGACTGCATCTTGCTCAGCAATTAGCAGGATTCTGTACCGCCATCGACCTTCTTGCAGAGCAGTCTGCCCGCGAGCAACATCGCCGAGAGTTAGTCGCACAGGAGGGGTGCTCTACTTCAAGGCAAGCAGATCCTCCATGAGCTGCGTCAGAAGAAGTTCGGTGATGTTCGTCTACCTTGCGCTTCGCACGATGTTGCTGTCGATGATTCCGGCTCCGACTCTTTTGGTATTCCGACTCCGCTTCCCGAAGGGTTGGAGGAGGTATAGGATCTCGGTATGACAGACGTGCGCAATGTTCTTGCGGTCCTTCCTCCACGTGAATATGAGATGACGGAGACTAGGTACGCCTGTTTCAAGAGTATTCTCGACATCCTTTGTTCACAGGAAGATGGCAACACAGTGGTAAGTCACGATCATAAGGTCTTTCAACAACGGGAACGCATCCTCTCGTGATCAGGCAATGTTCTGGGGACTATTGGATCTATAGTTGGGAACTACTTGAGATCTAGGTAAACTAGGTTGAGGATCTAACCTACCATTGGCATTCTCACTCTCTAACCCCTTTCATGTCGCGTCCTCTGTATCCACATCCGTTTCATCTACATTGTGCAACCCCAGAGCTTCTTTCGACGACTGCTTATTTCTTCCTGCCCCCGATCATTGCGTCGAGACGCTTGAAGAAACTCACCATGCGCCGCTCTATAGTCTGTCCAGAGCAGCGACGCACTTTCTACTTCTCGCTACCTGCAGGTCTGCTTCTGCAACGCTGTGGGGGCATTGGGAGCGGATACTAGCGCAAATTGAGCGCGCATAAGTGCATCTTGCGAGGCTGAGCTAGAGCCCAAGAGAGCTGGAGGCATTGTGGAATCTGCAGCTGTAGCTATGGGAGGTTCTTCGAGTTGGCTGCGTCATTGCTGTCAACCATGGGTATGAGTTCGATTTCAGCTTGCTCGGCTGACACCTGGAGCTGGCCATTGAATGAGGCATATACCGCGTCCAGCTCCGCCAGCTCCACGCCGTGAGACTTCACAGTCTTCCGCTCCACCGCCTCCCTCAATCGTTCCAGTACTTCCTCATATTTGCCTCGTGCCGTGCACTCCAACTTGCACAATTGCTTCAAGTAATGGCCCTTCGTACTGTTAGGGCGCCAGGTCACCCTCCATTGGTTTCTCCTAAATAGGCATGAGCTTCGGAGGCAGAGCGTCCTTGTCATGGTCTAGTCCCCAGTATTTTTTTGAGACTGCTTTTCATTCCAGTACAGTCATGGTCTGCAGGCTCCTCGTCAGACCATGAGGGTTTCCGGGTCTGGATTCGACCCGGTGCGGGCGAAGAACGGAGTGTTGGTGCATGCGATGATTGGGGGTGTCCGTTCACGCGATGGATGGGGTGATGGTGCTTTTTCATGGTCGGATTCAGAGCCAGATGAACCAAGATCAGACAGATCACGATCGCCAGAGCGGACTTCTTGGGCTGCTTTTTGACGTTTCGTTGGTTCTTTGTCTTTCACGAACCGCTTCGTCTTCGTCAACCCGAGTTCTTTTGCGAGCATGTACAGTAGCATTTGCAGTCGTCTTCGTCTTCTTCTGGCTCGGCTTCGACTTATTTTTCTTCAATGCCGCATTTCCTCCTCGAGCTGCGTGCTCTTCCTGTCTTCTCCTGTGTTCTTCGTCCTTGGACGCGGCCGTTTGATCTACGAACTATTCCTTGACGGTTTTGATATCCTCTTCTATGTACACTTCCTTCCACTCGCCTTCTTCTGACCGGTATGATCCTTGTGAATATGGTTTCTTTTCAGTCACCAGTATTGTAGCCTTCTCACGATAAGTTCCTGATCTATCGTAGCCTGTGATAGATCTCGAAAGTCCGCCAAGGTACCGAAGTCGAAGTCGCTCGTCGATTTTGGTCCCTTTCTTTCCTGACCCTCAAGCCAGGTTTCTTCTGCGAGCACGTCTCTCATTGCCGTCATCCAGGTCCATCTTCTCTGAATATCCGCGAAAATGTCATCCTTGACTTGGTCTTCTCGATCAAAAAGGTCTGAGTCTGATGGCGGGGTTGTTTGAGCTGTCTCTGCAAGGTCTTGGTCTTCTGCCTGCACTTCTTGCGCTCCATCATCCGTAACAGCAGACTAGTCAGCCCGCCTTTCGGTTTTCGGCTGATTCCTGGCCCTCTTCATCACCATGATGATTTGATGCTCTTATGCTGCTGGATATGTTCTGATGTTACTGACTTGGGCGGGGTTGCTGCGGTCAGTCTCACAGTCTTGTGTATCTGCATGCTTTCAATCATCTGTTTGTCGCGTTATTTGCTCATAACATCCAACCTACAAGCGGGATGATTCTCAAGAGACAATAGTAATGGGATGGCAAGACTGTAATATTTGTTCCAACCGCTATAATAATCTTACTCAAGCCCAACAGAATCAAGCTGTAGCATGGTACAGAGTTCCGTCTAAGCACTTTGTGTATGAGGCAAGCATCGTGGATGAGCATGACTAGTACTATCACTATGCGCCTTACGAAATTCCATCGAGCTGGTGATATAAAATGTACAAGACTAAGCGGAAGCTGACTGCTACAAACCTTGGGGACATATCGAAATGACCTTATCGCTCCAGCCGCCCAGATCTTAACACTGACGCTCAGACTTCGTCCGCATCCCGCATGTGCATGATCTCAGCAACTCGCCCACGCGACTGCAACAGCTCACCCTCCAACTTCCTAATCTTCAAATCAGCCTCATGCACCCTGTTCTGCACCTCGTACATATTTCCATCCATGTGAAATGCAGCGATCATTGTGCGATGATTGCATGCTATGGCAAGTTCATCCCTTGCTTGCTGTATCTCGTTTTCCTGCTTTAGGATTCGCACACCGAGTATATGTAGTTCCGTAGTGCGGGCGCCTGGAGGTTGTGGGACCAATGTAGAGACGGACGGCGGAGTCATGACTTCGCGGAGGGTGCTGAAGGGCCATTTGAGAGCGTTGTTGCTGGCCGGTGCTTGTGGAGCTTGACCGCATGTGACGCAAAGATTTGCTTCCCTTGGCTCGCGAATATTGGCTGAAGTCCCCGTTGGTGGTTCAGTAGCCGCTCTGGCTGGACCTTTGTACGTAGCAGATGCATCGAGCATATTGCGCTGGAGTGACTCCTGATCCGAAGCAGGGTTTTTGATAGCTGTCCTGACTGGTGATGGCGAGCGTGCCAGTTCCTGAGCTTTGAGGTTCTCGGGCTGGTGACTTCGAATGTCTGGATTTCCTGCTGTGTCGTTCTCACCTTGTGTAGGCCTTCCGTCAATCTCATCGACTTCTTCTCCTTCTTCTCCTTCCTCGTCACTCCTTTGCTCGGCCTCAATCTCCTGTGTAATCTTCTGAATGACTCTCTGAGTGGCTTTGGCATCGTGTTTCTTTGCATTCTGAAGTTCCTCCTCGAACCGAGATCTGATGTGGTCCCACTGACCCACCGTTCTGCGTGAGAGCTCCCACAATGGCTCGAGCAATCCGACATCGCAATTTGTATCATTTTTGACAGTCTTGAGAAACATGAAGGGCGGAGCCTCTGCAACAAGCGATTCGATATCCCATTCACGACGTATACAGGCGACCAAACTACGGTTTTTTCCCTTTCTGTCAAGGCCAGGCTCGAATGGCGATGGCTCCTCGTCAAGCTCATCATCAGGTGCGCTAGTTGAGGTTCGTGGTCTCTTTGGTGGCGGTTCTTCGTCCTTAATCATCTGCTGCTTTTGTCCCCTCGTGCCTCGAGGCAAAGCAGGCGACGCTGCCCTGGTGGATCTCGCACTCGTCATCGGTTGATCATGGTCCTGCAACGGCACTGGACGTTTCAATACATGGACGCCACCCTCTCTGATCCTGTCCATGATGCGACCTATGTCTTTCCTGATGTTCGCTTGCTTCTCTGTCCAATTCCCGCCAACGCTTCCCCCGGGCGGCTTCGCCTTGTCCCTAATCCGCCACATCAACGACAACTCGCCTCTCACAGCGTCGGCCAAACTCTTGGTTCGATGCGAAAGGTCTGCCAGTGCCTGCAGTGTAGTCTCCTCCCACGACATCTCTTCAATTTTCCTGACACCTCTGAACCAGCCTTCTGGGCGGGTGAACATGTCTGCGACCTGGCCGACCTTCCAATTTGCTAGGATTGCAGCACGATGAGCGGTCATCCTTTCCTCCAACGAAGGGATATCATACAGGGCCTCGTCATTCGACTCATCGCCTTGCTCAGGAGGTACTCTTGGATGGCCTTCAGCAATTTCGGCGTCTGGGTCGTCCGTAGGCGGGTCAGATAGCAATGAGCTTTCGTCCGCACTTTCGATCGCATCGGTATCTTCATCGCGCTGATCATGCTCGGAGTCGCCATCGATAGACATATCTTTTTCCTCGAGCTGAGCCACTTTCTTCTCCTGGACTCTCTGTCGGGTCATGTTTTCGACACTTCGTGTGTGTCGCGCGGAATTTTGGGAAGAGAGATTAGATTGAACCAGACCAACGATTTCCAGCTGATAAGTGTCGTGATCGTAGCGCCCCAATTGCATCGTTTCCACACAAACATTTGTAACGAGCTTCTCGAACTATCAAGAAGCACCAGAACTGTTTCCATAACTTACCTTTCGGATCTGTTGATGCGAAACTCTTCGCAAATGCCATTTGCCTCCTTTCGCAGGATTCTACCAGGGCAAATCAGCCTAGTCGTTTCAGGACCTCCTCAGTATCAATCACATCCCCATACCCAAACCCCCACGCCTTTAGCCCTGCCTCATGCTGCGTCTTATCCGCACTCCCCATCCCATCACTCACCATCCACTTCTCAAACCCACGATTGAACGCCCCTCGTCCCGTCGTATCACAACAACAATCCGTCATAACACTCACAATCACGACTCTCTGCACCCCTTCTCTCCTCAACCTCTCCTCCAAATCCGCCCCAATAAACGCACCATACACATTCTTTTCCCTAAAATCCTTCTCCAAATCCTGCCTCGCTTCTTCCACCAATTTCTTGATATTGGGAATGAGCTCCCAGTTGTGGCTGCCGTAGTGGATGGACCCATCTATGCACCATTTCTTGACGAGCTGGTTTGTGATGGGCTCGCGGAAGCCGGAGTCGGGATGGCCGTGTTGTGTGAAAAATTGTGGCCAGCCTTTTGATGTAAAGTGCTGCGAGATTTTGATGATGTTGAGTAGACAGGTCTTGGTCATGGGGAGGAAGATCTTGTGCATGTCGATTATGAGCAAGGCGGTCTTTGTCGACGTTGTCATATTTGAGGTAGATCTGAAATGCAGGTTTTTGGTCTGGTAGGAGGATGCCGGAAACTTGCGGCGGAGCAGAGCTGGCTTTAGAGGTTTTGCATGGAATTAGTTCTTTGGTATCGTCTGAGGTGGCACGGTGGTGAGGTTGGTGATGTATGGCGAAGCTGCGTAACCAAAAGAAGACCTCACGTGAAGCCAGGCACGTGCGAGCACCTTCACTTTATGCAGCACAAACCTCGTCGAATCATTCCAACGCGCTTAGAATTTGTCACCAAGTTCGAATAAACCATGTTGCCAGCATGAAGCGGCAGTGTGAAGCCACGACGTGCGGACAAAGACACCAACAAAGACAGGACCAAGTGGCGCAACCGCATTTGGTGAAGTCGCCATTGTTGCAAAGCTAAACGTGAACACAAAGACAGCAGATTGTGAGATAAACAATAGCTGCAATTCAAGATTTCGTTTCCAAGTCAATTTCTGTCTATTCTCCAGAGTCAGCGTTGCCTGTCATGCCATTCGTCTGGGATTTCATCCGCACCCGAAGCAGCATTCAGCCCGCCACGCTCACGATGGTTTCAACCACGACGGAAACCCTTCTCGATGCAAAGGCGAACGCGCCAATACCACCATTAACCATCTCATCCTTACACATCCTACTTCTCCTTGGTATACCTCTGATCTGGTTCCTGTCACTCCAGCGCAGAGCCCGCAATCTCGCCCTCAACCAACCCGCGCCGCACACTCTCGCCGAACTCGAACAGCCCTGGCAAACAAACGACTGGGCGACGCTCTTCGGGCTGATCGGACTGTCCAACGACCACAGGTGGTCACATATACCGCTCTGGCTGTACCACAGCATCCAACACCGCTGGCACCAGCCCAGCCGTCCATGGCTCAAGCGCCTCCTAGCCATGGGCGTTATACCGCTGTACATCCAAGACGGCGGCATACCGCAGCACCGAGTCAACATCAATACCTTCGGACGCAGACGACGATTTCCATGGTTCACGTACCCGCTCTACCAGCAGGGCAAGAAGCGAGCGTATTTCGAATTCGTCGTTCCGTATCCGCGCGAAACTCGAGAGATGATGAACTTCTTGAATGGCATCATCTCTAACAGAATCGCGGATGGCATGGCCGACGAGCCGGTGGTTAGGGACAACAGCTACGGTGTGACAGTCCGATTTAGTCCCCCGGAGCGCGGGCCCATCTATTATTCCATTGACAATCCGCCCTGTCGTGCAGACCGGCCAATCGAGGTTGGTGCTAAATCAGGAATGGAGCCACTTTTGCCGTTCAAGGCGGACAGAGTGCTCAAAGGAGGATTTGGAGAGCGTTGCAATGCCTTGGCACAGTTTATGCGAGACTTTGATTCATCCAAGATCCCATTGCTACGACATGCGGACGACACCATCGTGGTCAGGGTAGAGGCGAAGCATTATGGAGTTTGCGAGCTTGATCAGTTTGTTTTCGGCGTGGCCCAGGATGTGGGACTGCCGGTGCTTTGGCCGGAAGTGGAGTGCAGGAATGCGGCTCTCGAAGAATTGGAGCGACGTGGACTGTCCACAGATGGGTTGAGGCCCTTCATGCTCTCTGAGCCGGCCGATTATCATTGAGGAGGTTCGGAGGTTTGTGACCTCGTGTTCAGTGTCCATAATTCAACGGCTCAGTTGGCGCCAACGTCCAAACATTCTTTCATCCATGAGCCTACCTCTTGCATGCGTTGTACACTCCCACTCCACAGGCCAAGACCCGGGTGCGATTCAAATCGCACTCTGTCCTCGGCAGCCTCCTCATACATCTGCTTTTCTGTCGTGTCATGCCAGCGGGTGCGGCCAGCGTGAAATTTGAGAGTGTGACGTGCAACGCTTCGTCTCAGCATCTTGGTGAACTCTTTGGCTTGATCAGAAAGTGGATTCTCAGCACCAGTGCTCACATGCCAAGCTGGTAGACTAATCTTCGTTCCCACCAAAGGATAGTTGCGAGCGTACGAACGACACCTTGTCAAAGTTGGCAGTTCTGGTGACACAGGTGTCTGGCTCCCAACATCAGTGTAGTGATCAATACTCATCTGAATTTCAATATCAAGCATTTTGTCAGGTTGTCGTGAGGCAGAGACGTCGTTCGATTGTGGCAGGACCATCTGTGCATGGGGTGAGCGGAAGAAGTGAATGGGTGATGCAAATCGATCGAACCAGTCGTCGGGCCTCCGAAATAAGGCATCTCGTTTTGCAACTAGAGTGGACGTAGGTATCACAGAATTGTTGCTATAACGTTGCCACTCGGTCAGAGGAGCCGCTTTGACGGATCGCTTTCGAGACTTGCGGGCCAACCCCGACGCAAGCCTTTGTACGGCAGAGCTCATGAGGTCCTCGTGAGCCGGGAATGCTGTTTCGTCTGCAGAAAGAGGCTCTGGGAGGTCCGAAGGATCTACAAGCGGCAACTCGTCGGGAAACACCCAGTCTACAAGTGGGCTGTTCACAGCAGCAGCACCAACTCGAGTCTCCCCAGAACGACATTCCGTCAGCGCGAGCATTGCTCCAAGCGAGCCACCGACAAGCTCTCCGCAGACACCCAGGCGTGTCAGATAAGGTCGTTGCAAAGCATCACGAAGGAGGGTATCGCGGACCCAATCATAGCCTGCTAGAGCATCGTGAATGGGCGTGGGATACTGATGAATTGTCGATGCACGATAATTGATGCGAGCAATGGTCGCTTCGCTGTGCTCATTCAGAGTGGCGATCAGAACGTCCTCTTCCTCTGGGTTACTAGGTAATGTAGGTCCTGGTGGCAAATATATCACAACGTGTGAGCCAGACTTTTCAGCGTGGAAGACGCTGGTTGATGTCAGCATCAAGACACGATTTCGGTATGCGGACGTCGAGGTAATGTCCCACAGGTGCAAGCTGGAGCGCTATTCAATAGCACGCGTATTGGGCTATATCCACGCATTCGACGATGCAAATGTGGATGTCTTGAAAATGTCTTAGAAAAACCCAGCGTTGCTGCAGATTCTGCTCGATGCGGACAATAACGCGCAGGTGACAGAGGAAGAACAAGGGTAGGGCAACTGAACGAGCATCCCACTGTGTCGTCATCGTGCAGCATACGAGCCGCGGTGATGTTTGAAGACGGAACGGAGCAGCGATCGAGAAAGACGCTTCGTTCGAAGGATGCAGACTTACTCGACTGTAATGGAGCCGTTGGACCGGCAGGGCACAGTGAATGTCTCAAGCCGCGGTGAAGCTCTCACAGCTGAAAAGGCTTGCGTGCTGAAGGGTGCGCCCACGCAGTAGTGACGCGGCGTTGGTGACCATTGAATTGGACGGGCGACAAAGGCGTTCGCACTCACACGCAGGCGTAGCGGCATCAACAGGGTCTTTTCGCGCAATGTATCTTTTGGTCGTGGTTGGTGGTTGAGCTGGGGTAGCGTTGCAGCATCGGCTCTTGCTGGTGCGGTGGGGTCGCAGCTGCCGTCGAAGACCTCTGCTAAGATCCAGGGAGGCAGGCGCGAGTTGGACTTCAGGAGGGCGATGGAAAGAAATAGGTGGATCTGCGTGCGAGATTCGCGTGTTGCAGCAGTCAGGCTCGTATCGCATCTTGCGCCCGTTACGGAGTACGGACAGTAATTTTCGTTTGGAACGGGCGTCAGGGGGAACATTTCCGCTGCGGTCGGGGCGCTACGCCAGGGAAATTAGTGCCTCTGGGCCAAAAGTAGCTCCTCAGCGCCCGCAGCAGGTTCCAACTCTACATGCGCCGCTCGCTGGGTGCGCTTTTCCGTCTGCTTCCTGTCCTTCCTTGACCGCTGCGCTGCGAACATACATTCTGCGTTTGATTTCTGTGCGCTGCGCTGCTTCACCTGCTCGACCCCTGGACCGATCAGCGCTCACGGCTCGCTCCTGGCACCCAGCACTGCCTCGCACCTTGGACGACCCATTTCAGGCCCGCATAGCGCATGCGCAGTGATTCTCAGCCTTGGAGCGACATACACCTAATACCTTCGACACGGCCGACCGAAAGTCTCCTCTTTCACGTGCACACGACGTCGTAGTTCCCAGCGCGTGGTGGCTGCAGGACATTGTCTCTCCACTCGACTCGATTCCGACTGGCTTTGTTTGACCTCTCGAGCGCCCCCACGACACGAACCGCAACTCTGGCACCCTTTCAGTGACACCTGCTCGACCGCACTACAAGGGGCTCGCCCCTGGCACAGCAACATGGCTGAAGGCTCCAAGATCAGGGCTATCTTCACCCTGCTGAAGAATCTCGCTCTGGCAGCACTGCTGTACGCCGCTATCTATGGCATTATAAGCATGGTGAGCGACCCCAGCGTCGCTGCAAGAGGCAAAATCGGCATACCTGCGTTCCTGGACAAGGCAGGCCCGACCGAGCTGATCAAGACGACCAAGTCCGGGGTCCAGGTCAAGTTCGCTGGAACTTCCAAAATGGTCACCATTAACCCACACGCCAATGTCTTCAACCGCCCCGTTACTGCTGTCAAGGTCAAGGACGATTATCTGGGACCCCGGCCGCACGTTGACACCGAGGCCGATATGGACATGCTGGTGGAGGAATGCAGAGGCTCATACGACGGGCTCGAGAAGATGAGGAAGCCTTTCGACTGCTTGAAGTTCTTTGCGGAAGAGGAAAACCGGTACTACCACCTGCCCAAGGAGGTTGATCGTGCCAGTAGACAGGATCCTCGCGAGGCAGACGCCGTTGACGCAGACGGCCATGGCAAGACACTCAACAGCTATGTTTCGCTGAAAGAGGCGGTTCCTGCGAATGGTTCTAGCATCGGTACCTGCCCTGGTCCTATCATCTCGTACCACACGTACTGGACGGGTCCTGCGACTTGGCGAGTGGAGGTCTTCATCAAGAGCTATCTGTACACACAAAATCTGGCATGCTCTCGCTTGTGGCTTTGGCTCGACAGTGACCACAACCCCAAGGCTGTAGAGAACATGCTGACCAAGGATGCTCTGTTCGCTCGCTTCTTGCCCCTGGTTGAGCGTGGCGACATTGTGGTCAAGTCCTGGAAGTTCCCCAAGCGCATTCCGATGCCCAAGGATGAGGAAGATAAGAATGGCTTTGGGTATTACAGCAAGCCTGGCGCGGCAAATGCGCAAGGCGAAAAGGCTGTTGCTGACAACATTGTCGAGGACAAGACTGGTCAACAATGGCTTGTTCTCACGCCGAAGCAGATGACCTTCCTGCCAGTGGCTGTTTCAGATGCTGTCCGCTTTATCGTTCTCCACATCTACGGTGGCGCATACTTCGACATGGATGTTCTCATGCTCCGCGATATGCGACCATTGCTGCTGCCCAAGGAGCATGCTTTTGCGGAGCGATGGGCTGCGCATCCTCACCCCGGTGACTACAACACCGCCATCATGTCGCTTTCGGCAAACTCGTCATTGTCCTCATATCTGCTCTACGGTGGTATTCGCATGGGTGTCAACTTTCATCCTCGTGTATTGGGTCGCATGGCATGGAAAGATAGCCGTGACCTGGAGTTCAAGATGTTCGAGACCGCCGCCTTCGACCCGATCTGGACCGAGTTCAACTGGGACCGTGAAGGACGATGCACTGTGCCCTGTCTACGCGACTACGGTGCAGTATTCAAGGGCAAGATCGGCGCCATCAAGGATGAATGGGAGAGCTATGATGGCCCACAACTGGAGTCCATCGACCTCAAGGAACCACAGCGAAAAGAGGTGAAGGCAAGAGCACACGAAGACGACGAACATGCACAACACGGCGACAAGTCGCCTCACGCAGACTCGTTCCTTGCCACAATGGACGAAGAGGTTGAGCTGCGCAACGCAGGCGTGGTGTCTAACTACAGCCTTGTTGAAGACAAGTACCCGCCGAACAATCGCACGCTGTCCAACTTCTTCCGCGGGGCCTGGACATATCACATTCATAACCAGGTGAGTTTTGAAAGTTCCCTCACAAGAGTACCAATAGCGCTAGCGACTAGCGGCGCATGTGGCGTCCTTTTGACCCCACACCACTTTCTCGTACGCTAACACGCCGTTTTGCAGTGGCTCAAGCATCCCGAACCCTCATCGTGGATATCCATCCTTGAGCAAGCACAAGACGGCTTCTTCGCTGGAACGCGTGTCAATCCTTATGGCGAGAAGTGGACGGGTCCTGGCGTTATGATGCCCTACAATTACTGGCCTGAGCTAGTATGATGTCGGCCCGAGTACGCGTCTTAGGCTTTAGGCTGCCATCAGCCCCCCTTCGGTTCAGCTGGGTCGGACCCCGATGCGCATGTCGCCGCGCCGCGGAGTAGTGCATTGTTCGCTGAAGAGACTGGAGACGCTCACGCTTGAGTGGCCATGCAGCCAAGTTGCTCTCTTTTGAGCCGCTGCCCAAGCAGGCGATCGCGTCCAAACTTGGCAAAACACGACAATCGCATCCATCAGTGGCAACCCTTACCTTGAACCACGACAAACACCACCTCATCCACCCGACACATCTTCCAACCTCCATCAACTGGCGTCGCCCTCTCCTCACGACCCAACTTCATACTTTGTAATCCGGCGTTCCACCATGCGGCATAGTACTTGACCCCCAACTTGGTGTGCGGTCGTACTCGGTGTTCTTCTGGCATTCCAGCATCCCTCATTTGTTCCCGGCTTTGGCGAACACTTTCCCGTTTATGTTCATCATTCGCTTCGACAGTTGTCGTTTATATTCCCTTACCCTCGCTCAACCAAGCTTGAGGATTGTAACTTTTTGTTGAACTGGTTCGCTTGCCTATTTTGGTTGAAGACATATTCGTACGGAAAATGGTTCATATACGGGTCGGGCAAGGCAGATAGACACGGCATGACAACGTGTATATATGAAGGCGAAACAGATAATGTCCATGATTGAGATTTGGAGCATAAAATATCGCTTGATGATGTGATGACGGTGGCCCATTCCATTGCATGAGCATGAGCATCCATGCTCACCGTGTCTCCCTTTCTTCTTACTCATGCTCAAGCGCATCAATACACATGCTAAACTATCTACAAATCAATCAACGGCTCATCAACCACTTTCTGCTGTTGCGGTAGCTGATTCTGCGGCGCAGACGGAAAACTCTCAGGCCCATACCCTCCTGTCGCATACGGCGCCGGCTGCCACGCTTGACTCTCCGGTTGTTGTTGCGGTTGCTGGTTTTGCTGTTGCCAATACTGCTGTGGCGGGGCTTGTTGCGGTGGCTGACTTTGTGGCGGTGGCTGCTGATGCTGAGGAGGTGCTTGTTGCGGTGCTTGTTTCTGGTCCTGCCAATTCGGAGGTTGGTCTTGCCTTGGATAGGGTGGATTCTGCCATGCGCCGGCGGGTTGTGTTGGTGGCGGCATAGGTGTTTGTTGTGGAGCGGCGTGGTTGTACATCTGTGGTGACGAAGGCTGCTGTTGTTGAGATGGTTGCGAAGCATAGCTCTGGGTGCGTTGCATGGGTGGTTGTGATGGCTGTGCGGCATTACTGTCGCCATGATAGAAGTTTGCACTATCGGCATCCGAGACCGTGGAAGGCGGTGCTTGCTGTAGAGGGTACTGTTGATTGGACACTTGGCGCTGAAGGCGTGGTGAAGATTGCTGGTAGCTGGTACTAGGTGGCCGTTGCGAGAGATTTGGGTATGGTTGTGAGGGCTGTTGAGGTGGCGGGTACTGCTCAGGAGGAGCGTATGACTGCGGTTCCGCAGGAGCTCGTTTGTCGTATTGTGCGTAAGGCTGCTGTGGCGTTGTCTGGTAGCCAGGCGCATACTGTGATTGTGGTCGACCGTATGCGTCTGACGGTGCTGCATTACCGGTGTAATAGTTCTCACCCGCAGGACCATTCTGCGTCCCAGCTCGTATGCTTGGGTACAGATTGGAGGCAGGTCGTTGTGCGGCTGGGGGCAGTCCGTACATGGCACCAGCCTGGCTATACGTGCTCGACAGTCTTTCTTCGAGCATGCGATCGTAATACCGCACAACGGATGAGAGTTTGGCATGGAGGTCCAACAGAGTGTCGTGCTTGCTCATGGTCTCTCCATACGTACGAGCCAGTTTCGGTCGCAGTTTGCCGATGCTCTCGTACAGCTCCTGAATTTGGGGTTCTCGCAAGATTGTGCCTGGAGCTTGATGCTGTAACCGGTCTACAAGTGTGGAGAAAAGATTGATGTTCTCGGCCTCCACGGGGGTCAGTTCGTAGTCATTTTTGGGCGCCACGAACGGCGTCGTCGAGTCCACATTCGCAGTCTGCTGCTTGAACGTCGCAGCATACTTCGTCTTCTGCTCCTCCATGTCCGCTAACGAGGCAGCAATCGCAGCTGCAAGATCTGGGTCGTCCTCTTCCTGCGACTCCTTCTTCGCTGTACCGTTCGTGCTAGGCTTCGACTGTGATTGCAACTGTGACTGCGACACGAACCCTGACGAGCTATTGCCCTTTGCATCTTCGAGGCTCATCTCCAATGCACGTTTGAGGTCGGCATCGAAGCTGTCGTGTATGCGCGCGCTCCGCGGCTCCATTGAACCTTGATACAAGGTCTTTTGTGGCTTACTCGAGGTACCGAAGGGCCGTGGTGCCGAAGTGCCGCGAGACCGCATCGTCAGCTTCTCATAGCAGCCATCGTCAACGCGCACGGGGTCCATGATGCCCAGGTGAGGTAGTGGTATGTTTTTGCTCGAGCATGCGCCACAAAAGACGTTTCCGCAGTTGCGGCAGTGGTGTCGACGGTTCGTGAAGGTAAAGGGCGTGCGGCACCGCATGCAAACGTCTGAGTCGGTCCACTCTGGAGGTGCACTGCTGTCGAGCATGCTGCTAGCAACGTGCTCCTTGGGTGGGAATTGGTAGCCTTCGCGCTGCAGGCTGCGGTACACTTCGTTGATGTAGCCTAGGTTGGAGCGCCCTTCAGCAGCAGTTGCCCACGACTGTATCAGCTCGAGCATCTTGTTCTTGACATCGTGGTTTGGCGCGACGGACGAAGGGGCTTTGAGGAGCGACGTCATGTTGTCGAGAAACTCTCGCGAGGCGATCTCTTGAATGAAGTGTGCGCCACCGTTCTTGACGCAAGTATCTGTGAGCTGTAACTTGATCAGCAGACGCTCTGAGTGACATGCAACAGAGATTGTACATTCAGCGCAGCAAGCTGTACGTTGGGGTTCTTGTGCCCTATCCGCTTCTTCAGCGAGCGCATGGCATCTTTAGGCTGCACCGTCTTGGAGCGAATCACGTCGGAAATCTCGAGGTTTAGGGGCATGTCCTCTCTGTACACCATCAGCAACATATTCCACAGCTACACAGACTCGTAGGTGGTGCATACAAGCTTGATGAGGTAGCACGCTCGATCTGCTCATCGAGCGCGCTGTTCGTCGAGGACCCGAACCAGCCCGCCATGGTGGTGTATAGCCTGGATGTGGGTGTTTGGTGCTTCTTCGTTCGAGTTAGGGCGTCGTTTTATGTGCTATCGGTTCTGTGGGAGCTTCCGCGGCGACGGGAATGTTCGAGATATTGCCTGCAGACGGCGTTGGCGAAGTGTGAGGTTGCTTGGCTAGCAAGCCACTGCCTGGAGGTTGACATGCATGTCTGTGCGGTGCGGCAACGAGCGTCATCGCCATTGAGCAGCCCAGAGACCAGCATACAGAACCCGATATGGCCAGTAATCGCCCACCTCGTCCCAACTCACCTCGTAGCCACAACCCTCACCGCACCACATAATCACCGCCACAGTGCGACCGCTCTCGCAGACTTTCACGCCCACTCCCGCGCACTTGCCTTCTTTCCGTATCCCAAGACACCTCCACCCCGCCGCCGAACACAACACCGCCTCCGACAGACGAATCGTCCGCGAATACACGCCGCCCGGTTATCATACTGTGTCTGCCTCCTCCCGACTATGCGCGACGTCCCGAAGCGTAGCGTGCGGTAACGAGTGCAGCTGCTCCCTTGCCGCCCCCCACGACCCTCGCCCGCCAGCGCCATGAACGGCTACACGAATGGCGCCCACAGCAATGGGGCAGACGGCTGGAGAGGCAGTGATGGGGCAGGCGAGTCGCGGGGCTCGGGAGGCCAATATCCACCCATCGCTGAGATAGTCGCCTCGGCATCGGAAACGGTCGAAGGGCTCAAGCATCATTCAATCAAGCACCTTCTCGAGCAGGGTCGGCACCGCTATAACAATGCAAAGTTCATGCTCAGCAGCCGTAGCCCCTTGGCGGGCGCCTACTGGGAGTATCTCGTTGCCTACCACGTGGTTGTCGAACTGATACCACGGCACCCCGACTATTATGAGAGAGTTGAAGGCAGCCGTAACCAGGTGCATCGCGACTTTCGAGACCTCGTCAAAGAAATCAAGTCGAGCGAAGAGCGCTTTGTGCGCATCAAGGAGATCATCAAGAATGACAACCTTAGAAATGGTGGTCACCACAGCAGGTCTTCATCATCGTTGTCGCTATCCCGACCCGAATCGCGAAACGGTCTCCCAAAGCGCGACAACGAGCTTATGCTACCCAGCGTACCCAGCACGCTGCCACTGCCAGGCGCCCCGCCTGCTGCTCCTCAAATGTCTCCTCGCAAGAAGCCCGTGGTTCATCCGAAACCTCAGAACCTCCATGCCCGTGCCCTGCATCAAGGTGCGCCGCCCACCAATGGTGTCAACGACCTTGCTGCGCGCTTTGCGAATCTCCG
Organism: Setomelanomma holmii; assembly: GCA_010015745.1. NCBI lineage: Eukaryota > Fungi > Ascomycota > Dothideomycetes > Pleosporales > Phaeosphaeriaceae > Setomelanomma > Setomelanomma holmii. Next base: position 57,462 of record ML978196.1, read on the forward strand.
TGGCGTCGACACATCTTCTGCTCGCTCAAGCCAAGACCTTTCAGTCAAGATGCCGTCCCCTGCGGACTACCAGTCGTCGAATCGACTCAACGGGCCACGCGACATGCCACCGCCGCTTCCGAAACTGCCTATAGATACGCAATATGCAGCCTCTTTGCCAAAGGAGCCCAGTCCCACCTACAGTCCAGCGCGCAACATCTCGGGCCCCGCCAGCATCAACCCGCCTCGCAGCACGCCTAGGAGTATGAATGGCACTGGCGGCAGAAGCAATTCGCTAGCTGCATCAAGCATCTCAAGCCATGCACCCAATGCAAATGGCGTATCAGGGTCTTACTTCCCTGCCCAGCAGACATCACGCGAAACACCAGCAAGAACGAGATCCGTCAGCAAGCCTGCAGAGCTCGAGATTGATGCTGAGAAGCTCTACGACTACATCCGCATGTTCAAAGTGCTTCTTATAGATGTGCGCTCAAGAGCAGACTTTGACTCAGGGCACGTCTACTCACGGAACATCATGTGCATAGAGCCAGAGACGTTGCGAGACGGTTATTCGGCCGACCAGCTCCAGGATCGCCTTGTGATTAGTCCTGATGAGGAGGTGGATATGTTTGACAGGCGGCAAGACTACGACGTCGTTGTGTATTATGACGAGTCGACTAAGAGTACCGAATTCTTGACCAAGCACATTCGAAGCGATACAGAAGAAGCTCTTAAGCGGCTGTTTGATACGCTGCATGAGTTCAACGCCGACAAGCCGCTAAAACGACCTCCAGTGCTGCTCAAGGGTGGTCTGGACGCATGGGTTGATATTGTTGGAACACAGGCGTTGAAGATGTCGACAACATCAGCACTTGTTGCGAGTGGCCAGACAAGAGCTCGCGCCATTCGAAGATCGCCTGCGGCAAGCCATGCTGCGAGAGCCAACCTCCAGAAGCGACGCAGGCGGGAGTTTGTTCCCATGGACCCAGAAGAGGAGCAGAAATGGCTCGAAGAGGCCCGGAAAGGAAGAGCTCTCGTTGAGCAACCGGAAGCGGAAGGGGACGAAGACGAGCCTGCATCGCCATTCTACCGAACAACAGAGGAATTCTTGCGACGCTACCCAGAGGTCGAAGTCGAGCAGTCGATGATGTATCCTCTGTCCAGACCACCATCGAACAATCAGTATGTTGCGCCTGCTATACCGTCTGCACCGTCTCGACCTGCGCCATCCGTACCTCGAGTCAATTATGGCGGCGCACACGAACGGCAGGTAGCACCGCAAGGGCGCAGTAATCAACCCCCAGCGTACATTGCACAGCCTCGCTATACCAATGTTCGGATGCATAGAACAGGTCTGCTGAATTTCGGCGTGACCTGTTACATGAACTCTGTGGTACAATGTCTGAGCGGCCACCTCTTGCTTTCGGATCTTTTTTTAACTGGACGGTATCAAAGAGACTTGCAAAGAGATAATTGGAAAGGGACGAAGGGAATCTTGCCTGAAGCGTATGCGACATTGGTGTCCAACCTGTTCAAAGGGGATATCAGCTCCGTGCGTCCAAGCACTTTCAGGGTATGACTAGATGATCTAGACTTGCAGACCACGTCGCTAACTGATCCCAGCGCATCTGCGGTCACTTCAACTCTCAGTGGGGTATAGACGAACAACAAGACGCAAAAGAGTTCCTGGAGTTTGTTCTCGACTACATGCACGAAGACCTCAACATGAACTGGAACAGACAGCCGTTAAAAGCACTTACTGAGCAGGAAGAACTGCATCGAGAACGGCTGCCGCGGCAATATGCAGCTAGAATCGAATGGGGCCGCTATCAGCACCGTGACCTTTCGCAGATTGGGGCTATGTTTGCAGGGCAACACGCTTCACAGCTCAGTTGCCAGACGTGCGGCATTACCAGCACAACATACGAAGCTTTCTGGAGTCTGAGCTTGGAGATTCCGAATGTTGAGTCGTGCGACCTGCGAGACTGCCTACAGTCATACTGCTCGGCGGAGCGGCTGGCAGGCGACGAGCTCTGGCGCTGTCCGAGATGCAAGAAAGACCGTGAAGCTATGAAGAAGATTACTATTACACGTGCTCCGGACACGCTCGTGGTCCACTTCAAGCGGTTCAGTGCATCGCGAGGTGAGAATGCACGCAAGATCCGCACACCGGTTCATTTTCCTCTGCAGTCTCTCGATATGGGACCTTTCATGGCGCCACCAATGACTCCCGAGGAAGAAGATCAAGTCGCGCGAAGCGCCAGAGACGGATCGGCACAATTGAGCCACATCAAGACGGACCCGGCCATGAATGGACCCTTCATCTACAATGCCTTTGCAGTCATCTGGCACATTGGAGCAACTCTCGGTAGCGGCCACTATATCGCCTTCGTGAAGGACAAGGCGAAGGGCACCTGGCGGTCGTTCAACGATGACAAGATTACCGATTTTGAGCCTGGAAATCTCGCCGCGCAGCATCGTCTGCAGAATGAGAAGGCCTATGTTGTCTTCTACGAGCGCGAGAGGGTTGCCGGCGGTGCTTTCTAGTACTTTTCCCGTCGGCCGTCCTCTAGGCTGGGTTGAACATACTGTGCATATGCTATGCTGTTTCGCATTGTGTCGGTGTTGATGATACTGCTTTCTTTGAAATCGTGGGTCACAAGCATGCATTCACCCCCGATTATTTCGAGTATACCTTTTTCCCCCCATGCTTAGCGGCTGCAAGTATTTGTTCTTCGCACGGCGTGGGCTTGGATAATGATGGCATAGGCTTTGCATGGACGGCGCATAATACCTACTCGATACCACAAATCGCAAATATCGTTTCAGCAAAATATGGCTTGCAGCTGAAATTTTCGTCAACAGCTCATGCAGGCCTGAAGTTTTCTTCGTGCGTCGTCTTGCTGCAGGGCTGAACCCTGGCCAACCGGATCCCGATGATCGGCCCGCAGCGGAGCCTGGACAACAAAAAGTTCGTTATCGTGGAAGCTTATCAGACCGCCTACCCCAGAAACAACATTCCTGCCACTGACTCCTCACTGCACATTCAAATCACACAAAAAGCAACCATGGCAAAAGGACGCGTTTGCTTGGCCTACTCTGGTATGTTTTGATTGCATTCGAACATGCATCATTCCCCAATGGCAACGTTCTTACCAACCAAAGCAACACACTGACCTGACTCATAGGCGGTCTCGACACTTCGACAATCCTCAAATGGCTGATTGGTACAGCAAACTTCACGACTCGCCTCAAGCGACGAACTGACATGACCTGCAGAGGAGGGATATGAGGTCGTGTGCTTCCTCGCCAACGTTGGCCAGGAGGAGCCTTGGGATGAGGTGGAGAAGAAGGCCCTCAAGATTGGCGCTCTGAAGATGGTCATTCTCGACCTGCAGAAGGAGTTTGTCGAAGAGCTTTGCTTCCGCGCCGTACAGTGCAATGCCTCGTACGAGGGCCGCTACCTTCTCGGAACCAGCTTGGCTCGCCCAGTCATCGCCCGCGCACAGATCCGCGTCGCACAACAAGAAGGCTGTGGCTTCGTCTCGCACGGCTGCACCGGCAAGGGCAACGACCAGGTCCGCTTCGAACTCGCCTTCTACACACTCCAGCCTGACATCAAGGTCATTGCCCCATGGAGGTTGCCAGAGTTCTGCGACCGCTTCAAGGGCAGGCAGGATCTGCTGGACTATGCTGCGCAGCACGGCATCCCAGTCACATCGACCAAGGCCAAGCCGTGGTCCATGGACGCCAACTTGGCTCACTGCAGCTACGAGGCCGGTATGAAGGGTGTGACCTTTGAGTAACATCTGGCTAACGGAGCAGGTATCCTCGAGGACCCCGATGTCTCCCCACCCGACGACATGTGGACCATGACCCAGTCACCGCTGTCTGCACCGAACGAGCCCACCGACATCACCCTCCACTTCGAGAAGGGCATCCCCTCTAAGCTTGTCACGCCCGAGAAGACCTACACCGACAGCGTCGAGCTCTTCACTGCGCTCAACAAGCTCGGCTACACCCACGGCATCGGCCGCATCGACATTGTCGAGAACCGCTTCATCGGCCTCAAGTCTCGCGGCTGCTACGACTCCCCCGCCATGACCATCCTCCGCCTCGCCCATCTCGATCTCGAGGGTCTCGTCATGGACACACAAGTGCGCAACCTGCGCGACCAGTTTGTGTCGCACAACTGGAGCTACCAGTTGTACAACGGCATGTACTTCAGCCCCGAACGCGAGTTCGTCGAGAACAGCTTGCTCTTCAGCCAGCGCCGCGTGAACGGTGAGGTGCGATTGAAGCTGTACAAGGGCAACGCGTACGTGCTCGGTCGCTCGAGTCAGACGGAGAAGCTGTACTCGGAGGAAGAGGCGTCGATGGACACGCTGGACAACTTTAGCCCCATGGACACGACTGGCTTCATTGCTATTCAGAGCATCCGGTTGAAGAAGTATGGCCTGCAGAAGGCGGAGGAGGGTGCGAATATGAGCCGTGCTTAGATGAAAAAGGAAGGCCTTCGTACACTAAGATACCATAAGGGATGTGGAACGAGATGATAAGGCGTACAAGGACATGATAAAAAAGACTGGTGTGGGAAAAAGCTCGTGTAGCTAGCGCAAACTTGACATGATCATTTCACTATTCTCCTTGGTAATCCTGAGATATGCGTGTTCTGTGATCTCCCGTCCAGAAACGGGTTGAAATGCTCACGCTGTGATAAATTTACTTGATCGTACAGACAGCTGAAAAAGTTCGTCCCTCGATACTCTACTTTCGCCATACATACATACGCGAGGTGTAACTTAGACGAGCCGAGAGCGAGGTGAACGAAGGAAGACGAGGTGAAGACATGGTGAAGGCGCGTTGGTGCTTCCAACGCTTGAGCTAAGTATTGATGGGCTATATGCTGCTATAGCGACGTTGCGAGCTTTGATTGGTGAGAGCAGTACTTGTAGAAGTGTGCACGTTGTGACGGCTAATGTCGAGAGACGTCGGGTTGGTGAAGCACGACACAATCATTGATGGGAGAATGTGTGCCGCATGCGAAAAATGTAGAATTGCCTCGATAACTTGGGCTTGCTTTTGTCGTGTGCAACGCGAAGAGGGGCTTGGTCATCGTGGACAGCAGGACTTGTCATTCTCGTCGACTGCGTGTAATCCTTGGGTACGTTTTCGAATCTCGCGAACCGTTCCTCGTTCCTGTGCATCGTTCCATGTTCTCATAGAACGATCTGTCGTTCCGCGCCAATGTCTCCCATTTTGCGGATTGCTTTTCGTTCCGGAGGTTTCTCAGCTAATCTTGTGGTTTACCGGTCCTTTTCATGGATTACTAGTAGCTCTTGTGGGTTACCAGCTGATCTTACAAGTGGCTCGTCGCTTCTGTGGACTGCCTACGGTTCGCGCGCTGCCTGTGCATCTCTCGCACACTGGCGGTCCCGTGTTCTCGCAATTGGCAGTCAGTATCTGATGCGAGCTCATTGCGTGCGAGAAAGATTGACCGTATCTTTAGAGGAATGTGTTTTTGGTTGATCTTGCGATAGTAGCCCACTTTTGCGCGCATTATAAGATGTTCCGTGTCTTTCTGGGCAGCAAAATGTTGCGCGAGACGTAGTAATCCAGACTTGGACGCTTGTCATACCGCTATGGGAGAAGTGGTTTGAAGGTCCATGAGCAACGCCCGAGTTTGTGTCATCTCGCCATCATCCTGAGCGCCCATGACCGGTGTGTTTGCTGGTGCACCTCGCTTCAACTTTTGCTCCAGGATGAGATGGGTCAGCAGCCAGTACTCGGGCGCATGTCGATAGAAGCCGACTCCATGCGAAACCGAATGACCGGGCTCTCCAGAATTCAAGCCCGCAAGCTCGGCGTCTCGTTGCGGAGATGGCCATAGTTCTTTCCATTGCCGGAGTGCAACAGACATCGCGGACTCTTCTACAGATACAGGCGTCTTGGCGAGCGAAAGTTCGAGATGGAATGTTTGCGCGTACAATGCGCTGATAATGGTGAACATGTTCAGGACACTGAGCTGATCGAATGCTTGCCTGTAAGCACTGTTCTGGGAGGTTGCTGGCTCACAAAGAGCTTCGACAGCGCGCGTCAGAGTCAGTCGATTCGCTGGTGGTCGAAAGGCGCTACGCCATGTCTTCAAAATGACGAAACATTCTTCGGCAGTGGTTGCGCTGAAGCAAGCTTCGGGCGAACAAAGATCGTTTGTCATTTCTAATAGTGTCATGCGAGGTGGATGACGATAGAATTGGGCGAAAGCAGAGTCGATGGCGAAGACATAGTTTGTAAGCCTAGCGACAGTCAGGCGAAGGAATTGATGTGGCTGGGTGAACCTTACCTGATCAAAGACTCTCGAACAATATACTCTTCCCAGTCGAACGAAGCGAGGTCTATGGTATTTACACTATCCAAGGACGCTTGCGCCATGCCGATGTCCCGTGTTAGCTGTCATTACGGTTAGTTCTGAACTCAATAACAGACAGGGATAAGAGCAACGTACAAAGACCAAAGAACTGAACCGTTGACGCAGCACACGCTTTCTGCTGCACTTGCTACCTTCCCAGGTCTGGTACAAACAGACGCAATATGCCGCCTGCAGGATATCCAAATGGTCTCTGCGGAGGCTTTTGTGCTCGAATTTCTGCCATGCCTCGTTGGGCTCACAGTGCTCGGGTGAACAGAAAACGTTGTCGTCGTATACGAGTTCTTCGACGGTGTTGAACCATAGCTGGGCCGTCGCGCGATCTTGCTCGTCCCCAGAAAGACATGCGCCGAACATCGTCATGGCGGCTACCAGACTCGAGGATCTCCTGCTAGCATCGAACGTTGGTTGGTGAATAGTGGGCCAATTTGCATACCATGAAGTCCAGAAAAGTGTTAGATATCTACGGATGTTCGTGGGGTGGAAGAACTCATAGCACATCGATTCGAGCGACGCTGACCAGGTTGATGTGATGATGCTGCGCCGTGCTTTGTTGATCGTCGCGTCGCGGATCTTTGAGACAATGTCGTGTGTCTTGGGCATGAGCTCATCTGGACCACTGTTGGGTGCGTCAGATGTCCGCCGTGATGCTTCTTCCACGATATCGATCCATTCTATTGCTGGGTCCCTACGTGTCGCGCCTCGGGGAGTCGAACCTGTTGGAAGGAACCTGTTCGATGATGTCAAAGATGTCGCATTTAGGCCTCCACATTTGAAGGCCTTCCCAATGCCTGTAGCGCTCGTGAAGTTGTCCAAGAATGGAAACTTAATGAGCACTTCCATGTTCAGATCAGTAGGACGGTGCGACAGAGACGCGGCCAGCGAGTGCTCCTCGAATACAGCCCAAGTTACATCCCAGTCTGTAAGGTCAAAACTGAGCGAAGGATCTTGAAAGCAGTGCGGATAGCATCCGGTGAGCGATTTTACTGAAGTCGACGGAACAGGCTCGCTGGGTTGTTTCATTGTGTGGAACACTGTTTCGGAAACGTCCACTTCGAAACAGGAATCGGCATCTGTTTCCATTGTCGGATACCGATCCTCGAACTCGTGAGCTAGCGTAGGGGTCCGAGCTTCAAGAAGTGTATAAGTGCAGTTACAGCCACGCTGTATACATGGCTTGCACGGTCTTGTTGCTGTGCATGCACGCTTCAAGCGGTTGCAGTTGTCGCACGACCGGGGCTTTCTTCCCCTAATCTTTTGCTGGGGCTGTGGGACGGCGATAGCTTGCTCGCGACGGACCTGGCATGTTCCCCAATGCCGTTTGAGCGCATCACTATGAACAATCAGAAGTCAGACCATTTATGGCAGAGGCTGCGAACGCACCCTCGTGTGAACCCGCGGTAACAGAAGGTGCACGTAAACCGTTCCTTTCCCTCTGCCATATTATGTTGAATGTGTCCTGGCTCAGCGCACGTCTGGTCGATCCGGAGGCGAGTCCCCGCCGAGGGGCGATGATTGCATGGGGCTGATATTGGTGAATTGATGCACAACTGCAGGGGTGCTAAGTTAGTCGTTCATTCCCTCCTCCATGCGGGGTCTCCACACATGGCTAACCGAAAACGCTCGTGCGACGCACGTGCCTGCTGAGAACCCAAGGCTGCGCAAATCTACCCATCACGGCAGTGCAACCGCTAGAGTAACATACCCATCAATCCTTGTGGGCTTGTCACGATCTCGTTTCGAAAACAGCTGAGCTCGGCTTCTACGCTTCTCTAAGCACATCACGGACTCAAGAAAGAGTCGCTTTGAACGACGCTGCAACTCACGCACTACCTTTCGTCCAATTTGATCACTATATGCGTCATGTAACGTTAATGAGGTCTCGAAAAGATTTGCCGAGCTACTTTGCCACGAAGTCAAGGTTCACGTCCGCATAGGAGCACCTTTTAGTGCTGCAACGTACAATACCAAGGCTGAGCAACCATACTTACCCCTATGAAGTTCTCGAGTCATGCTTATCTTCTGATCAAGTACCATCTGCCTTCCTACTGTATGGCGAACAAGAAGAGACCCTAGTGATGTTCATAAGGAGGACATCGATTGACACGCGAAAGAGTACAATCCGAAGGATTTGTTAGACAAGCAACTCTCAACGAATAATTGTCACAAACATGTTGGAAGCTTCGATAACAGAATTGAACACGGCATAAAGTATTGCATCTCTCTCTACACCATAAGTCTCGAATCCTCCAAGTAGGGGAGCTCGTGCGTCGACAGTGGTGGCAAGGCGAGTGCGACAGGGTTTCGCGAATATTCTCCGAGGTCATACCCGGCATAGCTGTCAGAACCAACCATGCCATTGGCTGCATTGAGCTGGGCTAAACTCACCGAAGAGGGTATGTTGGAGAGAGGGAAAACAGTCCGGAGTGTGGCGACCCCACGGGGTAACGCGTATATTCCCCAGACTTTGCATCGTGTAGGAAGCTTGGGACAAGTATAAGACACCAGCCGAAAACCACTCAATCTACTTCAGCCTTTTGTCTCTATTCGCGTATTGTATTCATCGAGGCGCAACATGGTTCAAAGCCACGCTCCTCTCGTCTTGCCTCCAAATGTCTCCAATGATGCTTTCAACAAATTCTTGTCACTTTGTCTCGATGCTGTGGGCAGCGAGAACATCGATGTCATCACATCAATTGCACAAATTGACGATGGCGACTACATGAAGCCAAACTACGCGCATGATCCCCATCATGTTTTAAAGCAAGATTCTTTCCTGGCATCAGCAGTCATTGCACCCCGGAACGTAGCCGATGTTCAGGTGTCATGTGTGTGATATAGAAGAAGAATGAAGAACTAAGTTGATTGTATAGCTATGAATGAGGGAAGCTATATATATGTGTAGACTGAGAGAGCGTAGGGATAACCCTGCTAGCGCGTAACATCAGGCCATCGTCAAAGCTGCGAATGATATTCACGTACATCTATGGCCGAGTAAGTAGTCCTTTCGCCACTTGAAACATCAGGGGAGTGCTAACAAAACGTTCTCTCACCAGTCAGTACCGGAAGGAACTCAGATTACGGCGGGGCAGCACCTCGAGTCTCAGGCAGCGTCGTGGTGAACATGGGAAAGAGCATGAACAAGATTCTGGAGGTCAATGTTGAAGGCACTTACTGTCTGGTTGAGCCAAGTAAGTTGATCTTCCGAGGACTCCCACTTTGACCATGCTGACACGGTCTCGCAGGTGTCACCTTCCACGATCTCCACAACTACTTGGTCGAGAACAATCTTCGCGACAAGCTGTGGTTGGATGTACCAGATCTTGGTGGCGGCTCGGTCCTCGGCAATACACTGGAACGTGGTGTAGGCTACACTCCCTATGGTGACTACTTCATGATGCATTCTGGCATTGAACCCGTCCTACCTAGTGGCGAGCTCATTCGAACGGGCATGGGCGCAATGCCAAGTCCCAAGCAGAAGGAAGGCGCTCGACCAGAAGACCAGCCATGGAACGCGTCTGCACAGCTGTTCAATTATGGGTTCGGACCATACGTGGACGGCATCTTTACCCAATCGAATCTCGGCATCGCGACCAAGATGGGCATGTGCCTAATGCCAAACCCAGGAGGCTACCAGTCATAACTTATCACAATTCCTCTCGAGGAAGATCTGAAGCAAGCAGTGGATATCATCCGGCCCCTACGACTCGGCATGATCCTTCAGAACGTGCCTACCATCCGCCACATTTTGCTCGATGCAGCCGTGCTGCACAATAAGTCTCATTATACATCCGACATCAATCGCTCACTTAGTGACGAAGAACTCGACAAGATCGCAGCTGATCTCAATCTCGATCGCTGGAATTTCTATGGAGCTCTCTACGGCTCTGAGCCCATTCGAGACGCCATGTGGGCAGTCGTCAAGCAAGCTTTCTCAGCTATACCCAGAGCCAAATTTTACTTTCCCGAAGACAGAAAGGAGGAGAACTCGGTCCTGCACACACGACACAAGACGATGCAGGATATTCCCACATACGACGAACTGCGCTGGGTAAGCTGGCTGCCTAACGGCTCTCATCTCTTCTTCTCTCCCATTGCGCCCGTCAACGGCGAAGAAGCCACCAAGCAATTCGCTATCACGAAGAAACGTTGTCGTGAGGCTGACCTCGACTTCATCGGCACTTTTACCGTGGGTATGCGCGAAATGCATCATATCGTGTGCATCGTGTTCGACCGCAAGAACGAAGAGCAGAAGAAGAAAGCACATTGGCTTATCAAGACGTTGATTGATGATTGCGCGAAAGATGGGTGGGGCGAGTATCGGACCCATCTTGCGGTTATGGATCAGATTATGGACACGTATAATTTCAATAACAGTGTGTTCAGGAGGTTCAATGAGACGATTAAGAATGCGGTGGATCCGAATGGGATTATTGCGCCGGGTAAGTCAGGGGTCTGACCGAAGCAGTATGATAGGGGAAAGTGGAAGCTGTGAGCTCGAGATGTTTGAGGCATTGAGGAATTTGTACATACGCCTCGTTGGTCCATGAGATGTTGTGGGATGTCTCGTGTTCATATCCTTGATTAGTATGTTGTAGCGACATGTAGATGCACTGGAGCGAGGAATAGCAAAAGATAGCATGGTGAGGGATACAAATGCTTGATTAGAGGAACGACAAGTTCTCAGTCCTAATCATATGCTAGACATGAAGGAAACAAATACATGATGGAATGTGATATAGTGTTTGATAGCCCGATTAGAATGGGGGCGAAAGTCGGAAGGGCATATAGTCCTTCACTTTATCCACGACGGCCTCAAGCACGCCTTTGGTTTCAGCTAGCTCACTGTCCGATGTCCTGGAAGAATCCAACGTAACACCAATAGTGCTTTCAGCCTCTTCACTCGAGTTGTGGCGCCTCGGGCTCGAGCTACTGGATGAGAGATCTTCCTGCGGATTGTGGCCTCCTGGTTCGTGTAAAAGGTCGTCGCCCTGTAGTACAGAAAGGCTCCCGCATTCAGCGAGTAGACTGGCGGGCGGAGAGTCATGGCTCGAGTAAAAGCTCGGCGATGCGACGTCCTGGATGCCTTCGCGGTGCCCGGCCCCTGTGGTTTCTCTGGTAGTGCCCGGTTCGCTGGCAGTCACGCCATCTTCTGAAATTGCCCATTCTGACCTTGAATTCTACTGGAGATCAGAATCGGCAGGCATGGTGAACCCGGAGCTTTCGAAATCTCGTAACGCATAGTCGGCAAGGGCATCTAATCGCTTGCGCTGTACATGTAGCACGCCGAGCCTGATATCCTTTTCTCGCTGACTCATATTGCTCATGATGGATGGAGTCTTGCTCTTGGTATGACCATCAGCTGCCGCACCGCTTTGCAAAAGATTCGAGCTGGATCCGGGTCGCGATGGCGCCGCATCGAATGGGGGATATCGAGGATCACCAACGCCTTCCGAATTGATGTGAAACGACTGGCTCTTCTTTGGTGGAATGTTGCCAACAAGGACCAATAACAGTTCTGGCTGCAACGAACGAACCAGTATGTTGCAATTCTGGGACTGAATAGTAAGAGTCTTCAACGCTGCCTTGGTCGCGGCCGCATCGTTATTGCGAGCTGAGTCTTTCCGCGGATCTGTCACTGATGGTCTTTGACGACCTTGACAGTTTTCCTTCCAGACTATTGAGATGAGAGCTGCTTGATCGCGGAGTTCCTTGATATCGACCGGCGTTGAGTAGGCAAGTAGCGTACCATTTGGCGACATCAAGCTATCGATATTAGCTACACAATAGTTCGGGAATTTTACCTCAAGCGACTTACAATAGCCGAGGGTAGAGCTGCTCATTGGCATTGCGCGTGAGCCAGTTGCTCACTTTGGCGATATTGATCATCGGTCTATCGCGCGACGCTTGCATGGTCAGAGAATGGAAGCGTCTAGATGCGAATTATGCGGGGATGAGAGTACAAGCGCGCTATCGAAGCGGTCGCAGCGAAAACGATGTTGTGTATGCGATGGCTGATGGCTTGCAGTGATGGACGACATACCTCGTCGACGCGAATGTCACTGTGGAGGTTCCCGCCTCAGATCGAGGGCGTGGCTCCCTCCAATGAATGAGCGGCAGGCTCAATGAAAGGCAGCACGCAAGTGAGAAGCGAGCAACGCTGCGCAGGTCACAAATGGGCGTATTGAGCTTGGCCACATGATCTGTGATGTTGTTCCAAGTTTGGGAGCGGGTGGTCGCAATCGAGCTATGACCACCCTTCTCCTTATCGGGCCTAATTGTGCCGCGTGCTGAATGAGATCATTCTGAGAAAGTCGGGACGTAGGGCTGAAGTCTTCGCGATGCAGGGCCAGTCCAGGACGGCATCTAACATACGAAGGAGGAGTTCTGTGAGGCAGACAGTTCTAGGGGTTTGCGCTTTGGTTGCTCGGAGTCGGTGCGCATACGTTCCGCGTGAAACAAATGGAGCTTGTGTGATGTGCGGCCTCTTCTATGCAGTGTAGATTTAAAGATGCACCAAGTCTTATCTGAGAAATCTGAACTTTGAGGCATAGGTCGTTTTATGGCTCCATACCGACATAATGAACATGCGTTCGGGCTAATGCTACATGCGCTCATGGTCTCCACGCGGAACTACTTCCGAGTAAACCCCGCCGGTGGGGTAAAATAGTTTGATGCCGAACGTCATCACCATATCGGCTGTGTTCCCCTCAGTTGACGTCTGTCTCAATCGCACCTCATCTCATGCTCTTCCTGCGTCCAAGATACTTTACCGTCTTGACAGCGGCACGCAAATCATTTGCAACACCGTCAAAACCCAATTATCAAGCCCTCAACTTCGCTCGTGCGCTAGCAACCATGGCGACCGATCCAAGCAAGTATAAGCTTAATCATTCCATGTGAGTACCACCCCGAGCAGCGCCTGCAGTCACCCTTCATCATTGGTCAATTGCTCATCAAGACCAGGATCCGGATCAAGGATCCCAAGCGAAGCGTCCAGTTCTACGAGTTCCTGGGCATGAAGCTCATCAACAAGATCCCGAACCCCGACGCCAAGTTCGATCTATACTTCCTCGCATACGATAGTCCAAAGGCGGTATCGCACGGCAATCACTGGACAGACCGCGAAGGCATTATAGAGTTGACGCACAACTATGGCACAGAGGACGACCCGAGCTACAAGATCACAAACGGAAACACGGAGCCACACAAGGGCTTTGGTCACCTGTGCGTTTCCGTAGACAACCTCCAAGCCGCATGCCAGCGACTCGAGGACGCCGGCTACAAGTTCCAGAAGAAGCTCACCGACGGTCGCATGCGCCACATTGCGTTTGTTCTCGACCCGGATGGCTACTGGGTCGAAGTGATTGGCCAGAAGCCATTAGAGGAGACGGAGAACATCAAGGAGTCAGACACAAGCACATATCGCATGGTAAGTCGCATGAAAAAGACAGGCGTGATAAGGCTAACAGGTGCAGAACCATACTATGATTCGCGTCAAGGACAAGGATGTGTCCCTCAAGTTCTACCAAGACGTCATGGGCATGCAACTCAAGCGCACGTCAGAATCTCCCAACGCCGGGTTCAACCTCTACTTCCTTGGCTATGGTGCGCCTGCATCTGACAAGACTGCCAATGGTGTCAACCCGACAGCAGATCACGAGGGCCTTCTCGAGTTGACGTGGAACTATGGTACCGAAAAGGACGCCGAATTCAAGTACCACAACGGCAACGACGAGCCACAGGGCTTCGGTCACATATGCATCTCGGTTGACGACCTGGACGCCGCTTGCGCTAGATTTGAGGAGAAGAAGGTCAACTGGAAGAAGAGGCTAACTGATGGTCGCATGAAGAACATTGCTTTCGTGCTAGGTACGTGTTATGGCTCAGTTTCCCTGGCGTGCAAATACTGACTTAACCACCCGCAGACCCGGACAGCTACTGGATTGAGGTTGTGCAGAACGAGAAACTGAAGACACGCAGCAATTGGTAAATGGGCGAAGTTCCACCCACGTATGCAGCGAAACCCCACCAAAACGCGTTGAGCCTCCAATGACTGATTGACATACCTCATGCAGCTACCCGCGCCATGCAAGATATGCATGGAAACGGACGAGCAGACGTTGCGTGAAGGGAACTTGTCTTCGCTCCAGCCTCACGAATTCAAACACACTCTCAATTGCTTCTCATCTTTCTTTCTCTCCTCTCTTGACGTTATGCTATTGTATCAGATCCCAGCCTCGCATTTCCTGACATCAGAGACTAGTCTCACAAGCAACTAGTTTGGTCCTACATTGTGGCGTAATCCGTGGGGTTGCGGGGGCGGGGTAGCTTGAACCCTCAAATGGTAAGGCTTCCCGTTTCATCATCATACCAAGGGACCAGCTGATGCATCTCACTACGGCAGGCCGATAGCGGACTTGACTTGTTTTTACGGAGCACATAAAGTCGAGACCCGTTACTTGCACTCTCGCTACGAGTCACTGGCGCCTTCACACATCCACTCTTTTGGCACCCAAACACCATCATGGCTATCCTCATGCACACCAGCAAACCGAAAATCCTCATACCGGAGAAAGTCTCGCCGGATGGCTTAGCGCTTCTCAAAGACCAATTCGAGGTTGATGAGAAGAAGGATTTGAGTCCTGAAGAGTTGAAGAGCATCATTGGCCAATATGAGGCTCTGATTGTACGGTCGGAAACCAAAGTAACCGCAGAACTACTGGAAGCGGCCAAGAAATTGAAGGTTGTTGCTCGTGCTGGCGTTGGCGTCGACAATGTGGATGTTCAGAGTGCGACAACTCATGGCATCATTGTTGTGAACTCTCCTTCGGGGAACATCAATGCAGCCGCGGAGCACACGATTGCTTTGATGATGGCCGTGGCTCGCAATATCGGCGACGCAGCGCAGAGTATCAAGGCTGGGAAGTGGGAGCGGAGTCGACTGGTGGGTGTAGAAGCAAAGGGCAAGACCCTCGCAATCGTCGGCTTGGGCAAGGTTGGCCTTACAGTAGCACGAATTGCAAATGGCCTCGGTATGCGCCTCGTAGCCTACGACCCGTACGCAAACCCGAACCTGGCTGCAGCTGCATCAGTCACTCTCCGACCAAGCCTCGCAGAGTTACTCAAGGAAGCAGACTTCCTCACACTTCACACTCCGCTGATTGCATCGACTAAAGGCATGATTGGCAAGGCGGAGCTGGCGACCATGAAGCCGACCGCGAGGATATTGAATGTGGCGAGAGGTGGTATGATCGACGAGGACGCGCTTGTAGAAGCGTTGGATGCTGGTACCATTGCCGGCGCCGGCGTCGATGTGTTCACGTCAGAGCCACCGCAGCCTGACTCCTCAGCAAGCCGTCTCATTACCCACACTAAGGTCGTCGCGACTCCTCATCTAGGCGCGTCCACCCGAGAGGCGCAAGAGAACGTCTCGATCGATGTTTGCGAACAGGTTGTGTCCATCCTCTCAGGCGAACTACCTCGGTCGGCTGTCAACGCACCAATCATCCTGCCAGAAGAATACCGAACACTACAACCATTCGTCAGTCTCGTTGAGAAGATGGGCTCATTATATACACAGCATTACTCCTCGGTCAAACTCGACTCTTTCCGGACAACCTTTGACATCATCTACGAAGGCAAGCTCGCCAACATCAACACCACGAAACCACTCTTTGCTGCACTTGTGAAAGGTCTCCTGACACCGATCACTTCCAGTGATGGCCTCAACATCAACATTGTCAATGCTGAGCTCCTGGCGAAGGAGCGTGGCATCCTCATCAACGAGCAGCGCTCCCGAGAGAACGTCGATGACAAGCCTTACTCTTCATTCATCACTCTACGCGCCCGTGCCACTCGCTCAGTCTCACACGCTCGATCCTCGAACTCACGCGCCAACTCGCCCTCTGCATCACGCAGTCTCAAACCCCAAGATCACGAAGATCAAATCATCCAAGGCTTCGTATCCGGCAACAAGCCCTTTATCAGCCGGCTAGACAAGTTCAAGGGCGAATTCGTACCGCGAGGCACACTGCTGATTTGCAGGAATTTCGACTCCTGCGGGAAGATTGGGTTCGTGGGTAATCTGCTGGGCAAGGCTGATGTCAACATCAATTACATGATCGTTGCGCCGCTTGATGAAGAAGTCGAGGAGAGGCAGAACGGCGAGGGCAAGGCCAGTAACGAGGCGCTAATGATTCTGGGTGTCGATAAGCCAGTGGGCGAGGATGTGCAGAAGGCTTTAATTGGTCCAGAGGGCGTGCTGGAAGCCAGTGTGGTGAACTTCTAGCCTAGAGGAGGAGCATAACTTGGATAATGCCAAGAGCTCGAGGCTCCATTGATGCGCTTCATACTCAACGATGTCGAGCGTTGAGGGGATGCATAGGTTCCCATTGGCTAGGTAGAGCAGCTCTAGTACGGTAGTACGACATGATCGAGCAAACCAACGTGGGTTACCTCTCGCTCATGCAATCCATTGCTCACAGCTCGATCAAGTGCAATGTTCCTTGTCTCGCAAGCCAATGATCCGGCCTGTTTGTTGTTGATAAGCGTGGCGATAGCGATAGCCAAGACTCTCGTTCGTGAACAGGACGAACCCTGCACCCAGCAGGCCATATAAAGCACGATAGCTTGCCATTAATCCTTCCACATTCGAGCAGTCGAGCACTTACCTTCTAGCACTTACACGCAGCTTATCAGGTCAAACACCATCCTCGAACCACATCAGCACGCAATATGGCCACTGCAGTACTCGCCGGAAGCACCGGGCAAGTCGCACGTCTCTCAACTTCACTCTACTTACCTCTTCTAATCAAACCAGGGCTCTCTGATCCTAGCCAACCTCTTCGCCCACCCCTCCTTCTCCGCCGTCTACGCTTACACCCGCCGCGACCTCCCCAACCCCACCGCATCCACCAAGCTCAACAGCATCGTCTCCGCCGACACCACAAGATGGGGCTCGCTCTTCCCCCGCGAACTAGCGCCCAAGATCATGTTCTCTGGCCTAGGCACCACCAAAGCCGGCGCAGGCAGTCTCGAAAACCAGCGCAAGATCGACTACGATCTGAACCTCGAGCTCGCCAAAGCAGCCAAGGACGCGGGCGTGGACACGTATGTGCTGATCAGCTCAGCGGGCGCGAATTCGAAAGCCATGTTTGCGTATCCCAAGATGAAGGGCGAGTTGGAAGATGCGGTGCGCGCGCTGGGGTTCAAGCATACGGTTTTGTTAAGGCCGGGGTTCATTGCGGGAGAGAGGACGAGTCGCGAGACGGCGCTGGCGGAGAATGCGTTGAAGTGGGTGGCCAAGGGGTTAGGGGGTTTGAGTAATGCGCTCAAAGATCCGTGGGCGCAGGATGGGGAGTTGATTGCCAAGGCTGCGGTCGCGGCGGGAGTGAAGTGTCTCGAGGGGAGGGAGGGGGGCGTTTGGGAGGTTGGCCAGGGAGAGATTGTTAAGCTGGGTAGGCAGTAGGCAGTATGCTTAAGAGTTCGGGTTGGGGAAGTGGAACAGTGTCGAGTAATGATACCCATGTTTTTGTGCTCGTAATGCTGTATATTTGCTCCGAAGCGCACATCTCCTAGCCTTGATGGCTCCAGAAGCTATTCATACATCACACTTGTTATTCAAGGCAATTTGGTCTTACTTGAAGCGCACGCATCTGGTGTCTGGACATACGCAGCATTTCCCTGTGGATTATAGCGTGACAGCCAATTAGATCTGCGCCAATTCGAAAATGCTAGGAAAATGACCAATCATAGCTCCCTCTAACGTCCCACGCTCTTTTTGTGCTACCACAGCCTCACGGCAGCATCGTCAATCTCTACTAGTCATTCTCGAATCTTTGGTTTCCATTGCATCGAGCGGCGCACCCATCTCGCACCACCCTCGCATCACGCTCAGCGATGCACCTCGCTTGGTAATGCCGGTCGGCAGCTGCCGACAAATCCTTCGAACATCACACCACAGTCTCGCGACTCAACGCTGAGCCACGCAAAACAGTTGGCCAGATTTTCCTTCACGTCCTAAAGCACCACTAGCCCTGCCTAATACGGCAACAACTTTCTTATGCAATTCTGGGTGTCAGCTCACACACCAGCCTAGTTTTCGTGATCCCGCTTGGGAGGTTGTATACTCATCCGAGAATGAGTCGGGTCCAGTGCTGCGACATCTCAGGTGATGCGCTGGTGGTGCGATACTTCGCGCACATGCGGGAAACATTCGTGATGGTTTGTATTCGTGCTTCGTATATATGATCTGCCAGTATCGCTGGCTGTGAATAGTATCACTCCACTTAGTCATCACTTCGGTACAACAACATCTCATCTACACATTCCATATACAGTATAGAAGACCAAAGGTCCAATCTCCAATCATCGACGATCTCACGATTGTACAACAACATCATCACCACTTCGAATTATTGCATTTGAGGAAGAAAGCATACACACATATCCAAAATGCCATCAGCAACACCAATCCGCACCATGATCCGCACCGCCGCACGCTCAATGGTCGAACCACATCCCTTTGCGCGAAACCCCGTTAGCATGGCACCGCACGCATGGCGAGTCGGTGATTTGGGCAGAAAATTTATGAGGACGAGCGCAGTGTACGTCTTCCACTGAGCCCCATCCCACGGAACACTTGCTAACCTGTTCCTTCACAGCTTCGTACCCTTCTACGCCGTCATTCTCGGATGGCCGTTGGGCGCGGCGGCGTTGTATAATGGCCGCATGTGACTATATCTCGCGGAGCAGGAGAGGAATAGGCAGGTTGAGCATAAGAAGCATGAGGAGTTGGATGGGGAGGAGATTGCGGATTTGATTTTGAATATGCGGTGGGATGATTAGGTTCGTCTCTGGGTTTGAGTTCGATGCATTAACTAGCGTTTCTCCTGGGAAGAGCATTGCAGCCTAAGGGCTTATAAGATACCAGTATTTGGCAATATATCTCCTTGAAGTCATTGATTGTCTGTGCTCGAACAATATGTGAAGAGAAGTGCCACCAAGAAGTTTAATGTCTGTGGCGCTGTATTCGAGATGCTGAGTTGTTGGGCTCGATGCATTCATGCTAGAATAGCACCTTTAACGCCTCTGCTTTCAGAATCGTGCTTTACTCTCGGAAGCTTACTCCCTGACATTATTCAACCGCTTCCACTTCCACCTGCCTTTGGCGCACCTCCACCGCCGCTCTGCTTCTTATCCGGCGCACCACCATTGCCTCCAACATCTGGGTCATTCGGCCTGCTGACCTTCTCGTTACCCGGACTCACATCCAACGAGTTGCCACCCTCTTCATTCTCTGCAGTCTGCTCTGCGGCTTCCGGGCTTGTCTTGTTGGGGTTGAAGGCGGCGTCTGAGCTTGCTGCTGCATCGTCGGATCCTGACTTTGAGTACTCGTTCGATTGAGGGTTCAGCGAGTCTTTGTCTTGAGAGTCCTTTGCGGCGTAGAGACGAGTGGTTGTGATGCTGAAGAAGCGTGGTGCAACGGGCGAGGGACGAGCGAAGCGTTGTAGGCGCAGGAGGGTGCGCGTCGGTTGGTAGCGAAACATGGTCGTGATATTGCGTTGTTGTTGTGACGGCCTTAAGAGCGACGTGTATACAATGGTGCTATTCAATTGAAGCTGAGGGTATTCGTTTCAGGGTCTGCAAAGGTGGTCTCCCTGATGTAGTGGAGGAAGCAATGTGCTTCAAGCTGTCATTTGCGCGCCATTTCGCACGACAGGCTGACGTCACCGGCATAGTGACTTTTGCCGAGGCCGAGCGTTGACCACGGGACTTGACATTCACCTTCAACTCCAAATGAGCATTTGCAGTCTGCAAACCTGAAGTCCATCGAAGTCAGCCGTACGGCAAAAGCTGGTGAGACTCGAGCCTGCTGGCAGATCCTGGTGTTGTCGGATTGGCTGTCGGGGAACAAAAGCACATCTCCGACATCCCCTCTACCTCTGGCGTGCGTGCGACTCATACAGGCAGCCCCAACACGTTTACGATAGAAGCCTGAAGCGAAGCTACAGGCCGAGAGCGCTTATGACTTGGCCAAGAATAGCAGGTGCATTCTGCATTTTCGATGCTGGATGACTTCCGCTGGGAAAGCCTGATAAGCACGCAACTACAAAAGGGCGTGGAGTTCAATTTCTAATCCGTCCCCCACCCCTGCTGGTGATACATCTGCTCGGATCCGAAGATGTTCAATCAACAACCTTCAGCCTTCTTCGAGAACCTGCACATATCTACTCACCCATGGTAAGCAGCCTCGCTTGGAGTACTTTATTGCTTATCAGAAGTGCTCACGCCGTTCCGACTTGACAGGCTCAACCACGTAAGGCATCCAGGTCGCGGTCTCCGCCGAGGGCCGTCTACGCCGTTTCCTGAGTATACCATCAAGCCCTCCATCATGGTCTGAGAAACCAAAACATCCGAAACAATAAACATGGCACGTTCACGATGGGTAGCCCCTCCGCCTCCAGATCCAGATACCCTAAGAAACCCGCCACCCTTCAAGCCTTTCCCACTACTCCAGCTTCGGGCGGGTAAGGTTAAGAAATGCGGACCTTTCGAGTCTGCCATATCTAAGGTCCCGCTGATTGGCCCAATCGAGATCACGAAAGATGGTATCAAAAGTGACGAGCATGCTTATGCAGGCCATATCAGCCCAGACAAAGCACTACTCCACTATTGCACTGCGCACTACGAAGAGTGGAAGAAAGAGATACCCGCCTCGGAGCCTCTGTTCAAGCCTGGCGGATTTGGCGAGAACCTCTTCAACACGGAAGTCAATGAGAAGACGCTATGCATAGGGGATCGCATTGCCATTGGTGATGTGATCGTTGAGATCAGCGAGCCACGCGCCCCATGCGCTAAGCTCAATCACCGTTTCGAAGTCAAAGACATGGCCAAACGCACTCAGACGCTTTTCCGAACCGGATGGCTGTATCGCATCATCAAGCCGGGCATCGTACAAGCCGGTGATATGCTTAGGCTCCTCGAACGTCCTTACCCAGATTGGACGGTTGCGCGGGTCATGTATTATCTCTTCGTCGACACAAAGAACGCGGAGATGATGAAGCAGATCGTAGCCCTAGATCCCCTCGGCTTCGACATTAAGGACCGTTTCAAAGGGCGACTGGCGTCAGGATCCCTGGAAGACCAGAACAGACGGCTCTACGGTGGCGATGGACAGAAGATGGACTTGTGGAATGAGTACAAGATCGTCGAGAAGCGCAGAGAGACCAGCAAGGTCACAGCTTTCGTACTCGAAGCTGTGGACGACATTACCGAACCCAGCGTGGTCGAGCCCGGAGGCCATGTGCGGTTAAAGCTTGGAGGAAAGCTTGTCCGCGCGTATTCCGTGGTGGGCGGCACTTCGAATTGCTTCGAGCTGGGAATATCGCTCGATCCAAACAGCCGTGGTGGCTCGAGATACCTGCAAGAAGTGGCGAAGGTTGGCGATATCCTTACTGTTGGGCGCATCACCACGAGCTTCCCTCTGGTGAAAGACGCAGAACAGCACATCATCATTTCTGCAGGAATTGGCATCACGGCGTTCACAGCAGCGCTCGACTTCCTCCGAAACACTGGGCAGAACTTTCACCTACACTACGCACATGCAGGGGAACTGCCCTTCGCATCCCGTATCGATGCTCTCGGCACAAGCGCTACAATCTACAACAAATCTCTTGGGCAACGACTGGACATGAACAGCATCATGTTCAACGCGAAGGGTGGATCACACATCTATACATGTGGTCCTCAGCGCCTCACGGACGACGTTGTGGCAACTGCACAGAGTCATGGTTTTCCCCAATCATCAGTCCATCTCGAGCAATTCACGGTCACAACATCGGGCGACCCGTTCACGGTCGAGCTCAGAGAGAGCAAAAAGACAATCGAGGTTGGCGCCACACAGACCTTGCTAGATGCGTTGAAGGCAGTCGGTATGGATATTGATAGTTCTTGTGAGGTTGGCAATTGTGGGACGTGTAAAGTAGACGTGTGCCATGGGAGAGTGGATCACAAGGGAACCGGGCTGCTGGAGAGTGAGAGGGGTGAAGGGATGCTGAGTTGTGTGAGCCGTGGGATAGGGAAGATTGTACTGGATCTGTAGATATGAACAGACCTTGAAGCCACCACAATATGGTTACCATCTTAAATTTCATGGGATCAGACCAGGGTTCACCACCCGAACTTGGTGTGGTCAATCGGATGCTGGATACTTCGTACCTATTGTGCATGACGTCACAAGAATTGATGAAGTCCAAGCTCCAAATACACAACAACCCACCGTTCATACCTCACGCAACCATCCTATAGAGCCTCAGACCAACGGAGCCCTCACCTTCAAGAAATCTGCCTACATACCACATCCCCACAACAACAACAATGCCTCCCCGCACCCTCCTCAGCTCCTTCCGTCTTTCCACCCCCATCGCCCGCCGCACCTTCGCAACAACACCACGCATGCGCATCAAAGAAGATGCCGACCGCACACCCGAGCAAGTGGAGAAGGCGAAGCAAGACCAACTGAAGGAGCAGCAACAGGGCAAGGGACGATGGCGCGAGGACCTGGCAAGCCATGGCGAGAGCAATATTGCAGCGGATAAGGAGAAGGTGGGGGACCATGATAAGCATATGGAAGAGTTGCAGAAGGAGGGGGCAAAGAAGGGGGAGAAGGGGGAGCTATAGATGGTCGAGGGACATATGCGGAGGGGTGAGAGGAGGGGATAATTGTGTGGTGCTGGAGACATGTTTGGGTTGCGAGTCTGCACCGCTGCCGTATGAGACGACCCTTCATCGCTGCCAATTCGACACGAAACATCACGAACAGTTTTACGAAAGTCCTTCAGCTGCACAGTACATAGCGAGTCGTTGCTGGAATTTGGAAGCGGAACCTTTGTACATACTGCCTTCAATTGCATATCAGAGGAAGTGGTAGGAGCGGTCCAAATTGTGAGGGCATGTCCCATGAACCCAACAAGAGCCTCCCCACGCATTTATTTGAGCGCTTTGGTACGTTTAACACTTCTTGTGAATCTGGCAAGCTCTTGCTACATATGACAAGGAGTAACGAGCAAAGCACGCAAAGCACGCAAAGCACGCAAAGCACGCAAAGCACGCAAAGCACGCAAAGCACGCAAAGCACGCAAAGCACGCAAAGCACGCAAAGCACGCAAAGCACGCAGGCGCAGATTGTGTCTTTCGTCCGGTTCGACAGCCCGGCAACATCGACATCCTGACAACGTCATCATCTCGCACGAACGATGTGCTTTCGCTTGCGGTTCATGAATATGTTCTGGATGCATAAGTGCATATTAGCCTTTGGTGACTTCCAATTCGGGTTGGTGCTTCTGACTCCCCGCAGCTTAGATCGCCAAGAATGACTTGCATCTTCTAATGCGAGATCTCTCCTTGACATCCCTATGATTGCTTCTTTCATTACGCTGTCACTTCGAGGCGTCAACGGCCCACACTAGAATGCCTCCTACCTCACCATAAGTTGCATCACGGTGAAGTATGCACACCTCACAGAAGGAGGGCGTGGGAAGCGCCAGCACGGAAATTGCATCCGCAACTTTATATCTGGCCAATCACAACCGTAGAGTAGACTGAATATTCCGATATATTTCCTTGCTCCGAATCCGACCCTTGTCTCGTTTGCGCTGTCGTCAACAGGCACTCTGTTGATATGCCGCCAAAGATGCAGCGCACCAGAGGTTGTGCTCAATGCCGGGACCGACGCGTGATAGTACGGCTCGCAATGATGTTTTCATACAATCTCAGGCTAATGTAGCTTATGTCAGTGCGACGAGACACCCAATACTTGCGGCCAATGTCGTCGGTTGAGCCTCCCTTGTTCGGGACCAGTCATAGGGTCCATAATCATTGACATGACCGACAAGATCTTGGAAGCCCAGTCTCGCAAGAGGAGCGGAAAATTCAAAGTCTCCGTACCAATTCGAGTGAAGCCGTCAAAGGCTTTCAGTGTCCGACCTGACATTGAAGTGCCGCTTCCGAAACACCCGGAGATGACCCTAGACATGCCTCTTTCCAGTCCATTGTTCTCTTCAGGCACGAGATACTCTACCGAGCTGGAACGTGCTATGATCATCATTCGCTACCGATCGAAAACTCCTGCACCATACCAGCCATCCCAAATCGTTCCAGAGGCACTAGATGCAGCCTTTCCTTCTCACTTCGTCCAACTTAACACCAAGGCGCTCGCCGACTCACCTGACATTCTTTGGCACAAACAACTGCCTCGGCTTCATGCTACCACTACTCAATCTGCTCTCAAATGCTCGCTACGTGCAGTCTCTATGGCATTTTTTGGGAAGATGCATCACGATCCGAGGATCTTGGTCGAGTCGTGGCGGTGGTACGCTTCGAGTCTGAATGCAAACCGGGCCGCCGTCTTTCAGATGGATGACAGGTACGTGCCGACTGACGATGAAGCATGCATTCGCCTTCTACCAGCACTTTATGGAGTGTACATGGGCACGACCGCTGCTAGGTGGCATTCATTTTTGCGACCTACGGATGTCTCGCTGGGAGTTTTTGCAATTCGAACTACGAACCAAGTGGAAGCTCAGGTATGGCGAAGGCGACTTCCCATCGGGTTCGCTTCGCCGGAGAAGAGTCGGTACGCTGTCAGGTCGATAGACTGCAAACATGATGAATGATTCGGTCCTCCATCGGATGAAGCCGTGTTGTGATCCGGGGAGGTCGGAAGAGTTCGACCGATTTTGTCCCACTTTTGTCCCACTTTTGGTCAACTCCGGCGTTGATTCCATGGCATATAAAACACGAAACATCCCTCATAACACTTCGAGCATTCGCGGGCCTCAAAGTTATTATTTGTAAATCAGAAGCATCCAGTCACCAGATTAGAGTCCCAAGGTTGGATCACATTCAGACACCATGGCTACTCCGGTCGCGCTCCCAACACTCTCGACGCGAGAGGCTGTCGCCGATGCTCTCTACCGCTGCGTCCTCGGCATTGATAACAATGATCGGGCTCTCTTCGAATCAGCCTGCCTAAAGGATGAAAGCATGCTCGTTGTTGCGGGACCATTCAAGATTGAGGGATGGACCGCGATCAACGACTTCTTCGCCAGACTTTTCGACCTGATCACTACACACATCACAAGCAACATCCGGGTCGAGCTAAAAGACAATGCGGATACAGCATATATGACTTGCCACGCATTATCATATCATGTCAAGCCTGACGATGCGCTGAAGCCAGAAGACACCTCGTACACAGCGTCGAGCTTGTACTTCATCGATCTCGTGAAGGATAGTAGCGATTGATTGTGGAAGATCAAAAAGTGGGACTTCAAGATCCTGTGGACTGCGGGCGACCGCGCGGTACTTCATCCTTGAGATTCATCTTTTACCATCTGAGTTGTCGTGTCTTTGCTGAGGGCATGGTGGACCAAGGGATATTGTGTAGATGGAGAAGGCGACCAAGGCAACTGTGGTTATGTTGGACACTATAGTTTCACGAGGTGTTTGTACGATTCTGCCTCGATATATCACCACAGGCATTGGGGCGCAAATTTGCTTGCTCGGGGTGACGTCCCGCCTTCACCGTTGGTATTCGCGCAAACAATAGTAGCTTCGCCCCTTTGATTACGTCCTCTGACTAGCCCTTGTCCCCGCTGTTAGAGCTCAACTCACCAGATATTGTGGTCTGTTCAACCCCTTGCACATTAACTCTCACACAATTTGAGAGTGAACCACAACCGGGCACCGAGAACACAATGGATGCGATTCAGCGACACAGTGAGACGACGTGGTGATTAACCGCCGGGAGCGCGCATGGATCTCTGCCTTCCGACATCCGGCCGCTGAGGGACATGAAACAAGCGAAAGAGTGGCTAGCAGAGCTCGTAAACAATCTTGGGTATCTGGCTGCTGAATGCACCAAATTAGCTGAAGCACAAAGCTTGCTGCGGGAGTCTATAGCTCACTGCAGACCGATTGTGACCTCAGGCAGGGGCAGTGCATATTACGTTACCATTGCCGACGTTCAAGATGTTCTCGCAACATCCCAAAAAAAACGAGCCGCGGGAAGACACTGTCGGCAGTCTTGGACTGCCTGCTATGGGGCACTTACCAACCCAACTACATCAATCGGACATCGGTTTCGCCAACGAACACCAGAGCACCTATCATAATATTCCCTACGCTCGATATCCTTCAATATTTCCGTCCTTGTCTGGCGAGGTCGCGCATCAGATGGCCCGCCTCGGCTGACATCTCCCACACCTACCACTCGAGGCGCTCGAACCACTCGAAACACAGCAAGCAGTTAGAGCAACGTGCACTCTAACAGTGTTCGAAAGCGGGGACGCGACGTTGTGGAAGACCACCAAGAAGATCTGAACGATGAAACGGGACTTTATCAGTCCGATGTCGGGAACGAAGCACCGAGAAGCAAACGACCGAAGAGATCTTTACCGTCGCAGCCTTGTGCTACTCTAGCAAATTATCGACAGCTTCCAAATAACTTCGATACACCAGGCTCTCATCTGTTCAACCTACATCTTACTCCGTTTGGAGCGAAGTCTCCAGTATTGCGGTCGGTGTCACCGGTGTACAGCCTTACTTCGCCGAACAATCGTCCACAGACATCTGCCAATCATATACCGGATCATGAGAGGGATGAAACTGCACATCTCTTGCGACCACTCTCACCAGCGCCAGAGGCACGTCAACAGAGTGTAGCCCGGGCTGAGAGGGGCCTAGGAAATGCAAATATGGGCGAATGGCCCAAGATCCTCGCAAATATCTCGTACGAGCGGCATCTCGAGATCATCGATCAGCGTCGACGGCGCATAGTCCTTCTTTCTGAGCTGCTCGAAGCGGAAGGAATGGAGCGCAAGCGAGTTGCAGCGGGTCAGGCCGCGCTCGAGGCCGCAGCGGTTCGAGCAGAGCGAGCGCAAGGCAGGGAAGTAATGGAGTGAGCCCGTGCAGATGCAGAGGCTTTACGGACTACACAGCGGCAGAAACTAGTACAGGACTTGGATTTTCGATTTAGATTCGAACGTACTTTTACTGAGGCAAAGATAGAACAAGAACGTGGAGCAGCTGGGGAGGACCGCGGAACTTGAGGAGGCTTGTTTTGAGATCGCACGAAAATGCTAGCGAAGCGCATTTCTGACAAGCTGGGATGAATGGTACACAAACAGCTAAGGAAAGAGAACAAGGCAGTCGCCGAAGGGTACCAAGCGGTTTTGATGTAGGATGTCGAGATCATGCGAGTGGAAATTTTCGTAGATTGATTTTACAATGACACAGTCCTCGTGTCGCTGAATGAGGGTAAGTTACCTCAAAATTTGTGAAATTCTGATTGGTCTGTGATGCTCTTTGTTGTAGGAGATCGACTCGCTTGTCCTCGTCACTAGTGGAGACCAGCATTGTTTGCGAACATACCATAAATGATGCCCACAATGATGCCCTGAACTATCACTCATCCCACAATGTTATAACCGCAAAAGAAGCTGTCGTCTTGATCTTGGTAACACTTCTATTATATATCCCCTGGCATGTGACAATATGCTTGCTTACTGACCCCAGCAGCGGCATCGGCCGTCGTTCCGATGTCAAGCATGAAGCACCGGACGTCATTGGATTAGGAAGTCAGATTATAAAGGAGGTAAATTGAACATCCAGAGCTCCTGGCAGCGCTGATGAACAAGAATTGTTGCCAGAGCGCATCATAGTTGATCAGATTGAGGTCGAATACGCTTCACGAAGTTTGAGAAGCATGCTGCCAACCTCTTCGAGTCTGAGCCTCGATGAGCAACTGGATCAGAACGCTCTTCAGCTTCAACTAGCATACCGCCGACAAAAGCACATCGCAACTCGCGGCAGATTGGAACTGGCCAAGTCCAAGTACCTGCGATCTATCATCAGGGAGAGGCGAGCTCACCTAGTCTTCCAGCGGGAACTGATGAATATCGAAGTACAGATAGGAGCCACGATGTTGGATCGAGCGCATTGCCCACATCGCGTGTTTGCAAATCTGGTCTTCTTCAGACGAGTAAGTCCCACTTCCCAATCTCTTTCACTGTCTTGCGCGAGGTCCTTGTGCCAGTGCAAGCGTCTGGCCCTATTCGTCCGCCGTTGGAGCCTACAGCCGCGATGATGCCATGGCAAGTGTCGCGGAAGGGAAATCAGGAAACGAGACTACGTGTCGCCGCCTGCGATCGTGTCGTCGGTGCTCCGTGCATTCCAAAGCTTGCTCCTGTGGACTCGACGCGGGCTGCACGTGTCGGCAGCTGTGAACACTGGACCTATAACCCTTCGAAGGCGCACTTGGTCCGTCTCGCAACCCTCCACAGCTCGCTCTCAACCCATCCCCATCTACGCAGTACCACATTAACACAACGGCGCGGGCCAGCGACATTGACCATGTAGAGGGTATGCTACGACACTATCGAACCATGCCAAAGAGCCTACTAACTTCCCCGAAGTACCTTGCTCAAAGATAAGTTAACGTCTCCCAAGATGTCTCCACAGCCTGAGATCAAACCGCCTGGACTATTCTTGGAAGGTCTGTTCCGCATCATCGAAAACAACCGAGGTTTGGATTCCATCTGGGACGCCCTGCCCGACGATCTCAATCCAGAGCGCACCAAGAACATGACAGATTGGGGCGTTGATTTCTGCATCCTTCTGATGCAACTCTCCGCACTGACTGTCAACCAACCTGAGGAAATCAAGCAAGCCATGAGACATTGGATCCAAGCGCGACTTGGTCAACCGGGCTTTACCAGAGAGCCGTGGGTGAGTGAGCAGGACCTGGTGCGGCTCAAGCACATCTATCAAGGCGCGCCTCCTGATATTCCCCCTATGGTCTTCCAAGGCCACAACCAAGCACCGGTGAATGCCTCGGCAGCGATCCTTCACAATGTGAACCACGGAGAAAATGTTCCTCCAGTACCTCAATAAGCTGCGCTGGAGGTGACAATCATCTAGCACCAGAACCTCAACCAGCAGTCCAGCCTCAATTAGTCGGTACGCAGAATCGTCAAGTGCCACGCGTGATGGCTCGCCAGTCAGGAGTTCGTGAAAGCTTGGCTGTCGCGCGCCCAAAGACTGCTACGTGACGATCATCTCGATTGGCGAGAAAGAGAACGAGAAGTCGTCGCAGTCTTCTACTCCGGTAGCGCGTACGGGAAAGCGGGGCCGCCTCAGAGATGGTGAGAAGTCGACTAAACCTGACGAGGAGAACCAACCGAAGCGCATCAAGCTGGATCAAAGTCCACGTCAATCAGAGAAAGATAATGGTTCGCAACGACCGAATGCGGGGGACGGTTGCGGAGCCGCAGAGGAAGACGAAGCAGCTCATGCTCCACGATCAGAGCATGGCGATGTTCTTCCACCAGTACAGGCTGAAGGTCAGCCATCCGACATCCGTAAGGAGGAGATCCGAGGTCAAAGCAATCGGCAGGTTACCAACGCAGTTGCACAAGACCTTTTGGCCGGGGTGAACGACGTCGCGGAGGATATGCGGCTCATGACATTCGAGAACCAGTACCCGATCCCAGAATATGCGACTTCCCAGCAGCACATCGAGTTCCTCCGGATGTTGAAGAAGCGTAACACGGATGATCGCGCCGCTGCGAAACTTCTACGCGCTGCAGCGTGGAATCAGCGAGCCCGGGCAAAGTATTATCAGGCTGATGCCAAAGATCTTGAGGCGGTTGCCAAAGACGCCGAATACGACTATCTGATCCATCTCGAAGTGGTCAAGATCCCCCAAGATGCTGTCGCGCACCAAGAGAACCAGACTGAGGGCGGACATCGCCATGAGGTAGGGGGAGATATCGGAGGCGATGCGCTATAGTAGTCAAGTCGTCCAGTCGAGGATCTGAAGAGGCCTGCAAACCCGTTGCATATCACTTCGATGAAGCCTCGACGTGCGACGTGCGGAGGGGTAGACCGAGCACTCCCAGGTGATGATCGCCTAGTTAGCCAGGGATTGATGCTGAGTCGCCATGAGCGAAGCGCTGCCATTGGACTGGCTTTTCTAGTATGAGTGCATAAATATCGATACCCTCCTTCTGTTTTGATGAGACTCGTAGTGAACGTGCGTGTACATTGTGCCCGCGTGGTGATGGGCCGATTTAACCTCGGAGTGCTGATCGACTAGCGTCTCTCGCTTCTTGACCCTTTCTTGGCTAAAATATGTCTCTTTTTGTGCTCCTCGATCATGGTGATCGCAAGCAACCACACATCGCGGGTGGACACTAATCTTTGCAAACGGAGTCAATTTTTGACAGACTGAAACCTACATCAGCAGCTTGAGCCGCAATAATAGCTCCCATCACTCCACTCATCAGCGTATTCTTCGTCCTCGATGAGGCTGCCCTGCACAGCCCGAACAACATCGCCTCTCCGTCCTGCCATCACTTTATCAAGCGTGGCTCCTTCCCGCTGGAACATGTCATCAGTATATGCTGGATAATACTCTTCAACGCTGCGTAGCGTGTAGTGGAAGCCGCCGTGCTCCGCGAACAGCACAAAAGCCAATTGTCGGAGGGCGTACACCACATTCTGGTGAGGCCAATTCTCAGGTGCCACCAGCGCAATTTCGATGTTCAGAGGCTGATTTGTCTTGATCGAAAGTTCGATGTGCTGGCGATCAAAGTTGTCAAACCATCGAGCAACAAGATGTGCAAGCTTGGCGTAATCCGGATCGCTGTCCTGGTCATACCGCTTTCCTGTAACGCCCATGCCGGTGCCCAAATACGGAACCGATCCTAAGCTCTTGCCAGCTTTGTTGGCGCGTCGCGCAAAGTAGCGCGAGATGTGCCACAACGGACCGCCAGGCTTGTGTAATTTTGAGGCTGATGCTAGGTCCACTATCACGCGTGGTGGGCTTCGCATGATGTCTTCCGTCTTGCGCCGCATGATGGCGGATGCTTCGTCGTTCACCCATGAGCACGTTTGAAGAATTGACAGATCGATGCGCTTCGAGACGATGGCGAATGAGTACGAACTTGTTGCGCCAGCGCGGGTGCTGTTGGCCCTCGTGAAGTCGTGTCGCGTGATCTGAACTGGAAGCCGTTCGTAGACCATGAGCCGAACTTCGGTTGGAAGTCTTGCAAAAGGGAAGGGACCAATTGGATCCATCATTGTGATGCGGGAAGAGATTGCGCTGTCATCGTCGGAAAAAAAGGAAAAGGCAAGGAGCTACTTATAAAGATGCGGGGATATTCAGGAGACATAGCCGGAATTGTGGGGGAACATTGTTGGGGTAGACAGCTCGTCTCGATCCTAGCGCCGCTGGTCGGCATCCCAGAGACGTCGAGACCCGACTTTATGTGTAACCATGACTGTAAATACATACAGACCTCTGTCAAGCGATAGCTGTCGTCAGACGCATTCACTTTGCGAGGTTCGACGGTATTCAGAGCATCACGCCAAGGGATGATCTCTTGCTGAGCCTGCGCACGCTTACACTTGGCTATACCCTGTATCATTATGGGCTGACACGGAGACCCAATTTAAAGGTTTCTCATGTCCTTTGACCGCATTCGCCATGGTGCTGATCCCGGCCTCCATCACGTCAGCTATCCCAAGGTTGAAGTCAGCGATAGTCGTCAACCATGGCACGCTAAAACAGAAGCCTCGGCTCCACCAACAGGGCCAGACCATGACCCCTCGCAGAGATCCACAGAGCCTAAACTATGACAAGAGCACGCCATCCCGCCTATTATAAGTTCCGTGGGCTCTCTTTGTGTCGAGAACCATCACCATGGCCATCCTTACATACCACCCATTCAAGGCGGCATATGCGCTCGCCGCTATTGGATTCGAACTTGCGCGCCTGCCATTTTTCCTCGTGAAATACCTCACGAGCTACGGCCGCCAACACCCAGAATGGACTTTCCGCCAAGCGCTCACCGTCCGCGTCTTCTTTTCTTTCGTCTACCACGTTTCGACAGTACAAGTGCCCACGCCATTGCCGCTTACAGCGGGGAAGGAGAAGGAGCGCTGGGTCACGTTTAAGCCCGCCAAGGACGAGTACTACAAAGGCCCATTGAGGAGTAATCCGGATGTCAAACCTGTCGAGATTGGCGGGACATGGTACCCTGCGCCATTGACGCCGACCAGTGACAAGAGCAATATTCGAGTGATCCTCCATATCCATGGTGGCGCATATGTCCTTGCCGATGGACGAGATGCCAACACCGGACCGTTTGCGAAGAGGCTGCTGAAGCATGCGACTGCTACACACATGTTTTGCCCACAATACAGACTTTCCACTTTACCGGCCTCAAAGACATCGAATCCGTTCCCTGCTCCTATCCAGGACAGTCTGACATCGTACTTGTACCTCATCAACGATCTCCAGATCTCGCCGAATAACATTGTGCTCTCCGGCGACTCTGCAGGCGCCAATGCTGCCATCGCTATTCTCCGGTACATCAAAGAATATGGCAGCGAGCTCGATATCCCAAACCCCGCGGCAGCACTGCTTTGGTCTCCATGGGTCGATCCTAGCGATACCAGCGACTCATACACCAAGACCAATGCTAACTACTCCACCGACTTTCTTTCACCACCGTTAACGCAATGGGGTTCGAAGGCGTATGCTGGACTGCCAGGTCTAGAGGCTCTGAAGATCCCGTACGTCAATGCGAAGCTGAAGCCATTCAAAGCCGATTTGCCGATCTGGGTGACGACTGGAGGCGCAGAGCTGCTATATTTTGATGATGTAGAGTGGTATGAAAAGGCGAAAGAGGCTGGCAATGATGTGACGTTGCATGTTGAGCCACTTGTGCCGCATGATATCTTGCTTGTTGGTGATCAGATGGGCTTTTCGAAGGAAGCTACGAATTCTGCCAAGCAGGCTGGCGAATGGCTCAGGGGTAAGCTGTAGGCTCATCGTGGACGGAAATTCTCACCAAGAAACCAGAGATCTTTTCCGGAGAGAGCCTACCCGACCTCGATCCATGTATCTTTCAATTGAGAGGAGTTGTTCTTATTAGTCTTCATGCTTCGTCAGATTGCGTTCCATGATCTGAGAGTCGTGGACGGATGTGTGTGAAGAGAAAGTGGCAACCACCATGGCCCGTGCCAAGCCACATCCCTCGATTGCCCTACCTCTACAAAACCATGAGATCGGACTCGCACGATGCCGAGCGCGGTACCCCCCCTGTATCCACGCTGAAACCGACTCTGTTTCAAACTTCTTTCGACTCTAAGTTTAACACCGAGGGAGGGTGGTCCGTATGTTCTTAGACAAGGCGACGGCAGCGCAGATGTACGACCGGGCTTGGGCCTAGGAGCGTTTCAGGAAAGGTGAAGCTGTGTTATGGTCTTGCAACAAGTGAGCAGATGGAATCAAGACTGCTGCTCGCAAGCTGGTTAACGTGGCTTAGATAAGTTGTTGGGATATGAGACAGTGAAATTGATTAATTGTAGGGAAGGAAATCAACGCGAAAGACTTTATATCGCTACTTGTTGCTAGCTACAATGTCCAACAAAATACCCGTGCTTGCCTCCCATGGGTGTGGTCATGTATAAGTTCTGTTGCTTGTTGCCAGCTGCAGCGTCTTTGCACCACTGATGAGGTCATCTCCTGATCCTATCCCGAGAAGCTTCTTCAAGGTCTCTTCTGCCGTAAAGAGATTATGGACTCAGCGAATTTGCCAGCTTTCGTTCTTGGGCAAGGTTCCATCCTTCTTACAACCGAGAAGTGACGTATTCATATCGGCCACAGGGTCCGTGGACCCGTTGTCGTCCTTGTTCTTCTTGGACACAAGTACGGAGAACTCTATATTAGCGGGTGTCTTCGCCGTGATGGAGACCTCCCAGCCCTGCGAATTCATCTGGGCGCGGAAATCGGTTACGAACGCTGCAAGGGAAGTGACAGCGGCCGCGAAAACGATAAGCTTGGTCACTGGATCACCAAGCTCTTTGCCCACATCTGAGGGACTGTAAGGCGTGCTTTGATCGAACCATACCCCGGTGACTGTGTTGTAGTAGAAGTAGTGTGGATCCGTAGATTCATATGTGTATGTTTTGACGGGAGTTTGCTGCATGGCGATAACATATCCCGGATTCTGATCATTACCGTACCACAGTTGCACTTCTTCGCTGGGCTGATAGGCACCATAGCCGGCCATGACCAGTGAAGATTCACTGAAGAAAATCTACATCCACTTTAGCTCGTATACACAAACATAGATCCACCGATCTGATTGGTTTTGCTTACAGGTGACCATTCGCCGGTGACTTGGTCTTGCGTGCCAATGACAATGCGCACGTTTGCGTTGTATTCGTTGAGAACGTTCAAAAAGCCAGATTTGTTGTTTGGATCACCTGAGTTTGCGACCCAGCCACCACCATTATCTAGCTTGTACCCTTCTCCGAGCTCAAGTGGCTGCCAGATTCCCGAGACAGATACCTTTGCTCCAGGGTTTTGAATGCTGAGAACAAAGTTGACTCCAAAGACCTCTTCCCAGGATACATTTATGGTAGGCCCGACAAGGCCTCCTTGATAGATTGTATTGCACACGGTTGTGCCACCTGTTACGATGCTCTTGGCGACGGCGAGATTGTACTTGTTTTCGAGCAAGTACGCGCGATCAGCTTTGTTTTCTTGGACCACGACGTTATAGGTAGACATCTTGCTGAGTGGGGTGGAGAAAGCTTGTGGGAATTGTTTGCGAAGACTTATGAAGAAGCTCTGAGCATAAGTTGCGTGGAGATATGGAGGATCATGCAAATGGTTACCTCGATTTATATCTCTCTTCGCGTGGTTTGTAGCACTTCAGCTTTCTTAGCGCGTGAAGGAAGAGTGTAACTTTCCAGCTGTATTCGAGCCGCCACCTATACAATTCGAAGTAGATTTGCAACACAGGCGAGCTGAACAATACAACAGGCTCCAAACAACGGGTGCTGATGATTGTTGTGCCCAAGCAGATGGCTTGGAATCAAGTTTATTAGGAGCTGAGCACTGGCCTAGCCGGTCTATGTTGAGAGTACACATGCAGATCTGTTGCAGTGTGGTGACAGTGATCCACCGTCGAACCGCTGATACCTGCCAGTAGACAGCTGAGGCCAGACCAAGATCTCCATCACAGCTGACGTATATGAAAGTGGCGAATGTCGTCTCCAAGCCCGCATCCTCGACATGCCGACTCGGTATGTGCGAAGGTTCTCAGTCTGCTACTAGAGCACGGGCATCTTGCTGAGTCGGAAAGCTTCAGCGTTTTCGTGGACCTTCAGAGTATGAAGTTGCGAGATTGACGGAACATCGCATGTGGCCTTGAGCAAATATTGAGAAAAGTGTAGAACGACGTGTACGCTCGTCGTTATGAGGTCAGACCTGATAGAGTTACATGCTCGTCCATGGCGCATTCGCGCCTATGAGAATCTCCTCCTACGGGACTCTGCGGCGAATCTGTTCACTTGATCAGGCCAACATGTGATCAAGTGATGCAAGTTTCAGACCACAGTGAGGTAGGGCACAAGACTCGGCGGAACTGACATTGCAGAAAAATCGTTCTTGGTTGACACGCGGTGTGACGAGCTGCTGCGGCTGGCTGACCCTGCCGCGACTACTTCAGCGCGGTGCCGATCTTACAACTAGCTGTCGCGACTCTAAGGTGCGTGAAATCCCGCTAGGAAAGCTGCAATCCGAGAAAAAAGAGTCACCATGCGCTCTCAGATGTGGAAGGGCAAGCGAAAAGTAGTATCGAGCTGAGGGTTGAGATGAGGAGATGGGCGGGGCGATGTAATCGAAATGTGCAATGCGGCTTTTCTGGTAAGCGAGTCGCATCCTCGTGATTAATCCCAGTCGGCTGATCGCTCTACACCATCTGCTCCAGTGGCTGCATCAAGGTGAACAAATAGACCGAGAGTTTGACGTTGCAGCTCCCGTTCCCGCTACCGTATACGGGCACGGTAGGTCGTGCCGCTGTCTGCAGTGCGCCTCAGCTTATTAGTTCGCCACCTTTCTCTAGGCTTACCCACACCAATGTGACATCGCTGTCCAATATCGGATCTTTGCGGCAGATTCGCAAATGCATCAGCTGGCCACTTTAACTCACCAGAGTATTCTGATTGGATCTCTCTGCAGCTGTCCTGGCGATAGAGCTCTCGCGATTTTGGCAACTACGGTAAGCCACGAAGAAGGATCGAGTCCAGAGCCAAACCGCATGAATTTCGAGCCTTGGGAAGCTGTAAGCATCAAGGACCATGCTGCTGTAGTGTGTGAGACTCGAACGTGCCCGTAATGAAGGCACCAGATTGGAGAACGTTGTCAAAATTAATCGTACTGAGTGGCATGTAGCATATTTAATCAGGTAGATGCCCGAGCTTCGATCACACGAAGAACCATTCCTTAGGGTTATCGTCTTGCTGTGATTTCGGAAGGTCGCGCTCACGCTCTTTGGTGATGTTCAGGAGACCTAAAGCGTATGGTTTGAACGATCTAGATCGACTGGAAGTTTCATGCTGTCGGGCTTGTTTCCATGCGTGAAGAGAACGTTGAAGTATGGCTTCAGCTGAGCCAGATCATGCGTACCCATCAGACTCGGCCAAACTGCTTGAAGGCCATGAGGCGCTCGCGGAACATGCTTGAATAGTGTTCTTGAGGTGCAATAAAGTGATCAATCCTGGGCACGTGTCGTCGAAATGTCGATTCGATTCGCCACTACTCGATTCGTGGAGTTGGCATGACTGACGGCCAGGCTCAATGGAACTTGGCAGTGGTATGTCCTTCTCGATGATGCGTTCGGCTCGAACTGAGCTCTTCTGTGCGTATGCTGGATTTCTCAGCTTCTTTCTCATCCTGTGGCTGAGCTTCAAACGCGCCAGGAATATGCAAGGGCTTGCTCGGTGGCATGGGGACAATGTCAGCACGGGTGACAACGCTGTCCAGGAGGGCTTGATAGGCTGCAACCTCTACATCGTGAGACCCTCGCTGGCTGACAAAGAAGGTGTCACGAAGGTTGAACCAGTGCCAGTAGCGCTCAACGTTGTATGATCCCATTGGAAGACTCTTGATAGGTGCATGCTGCAGTATGTCCATAGTTTCAATATCGGCCCATACAGCCGCATATCGGACGATAGACCACGTTTCAGAGCTGGTACTGTTAAGCATATAGGATGTCTCCTACATTAAATAAACACGACGCCGTTGAGCGGGGAAACCTGTCGAATGCTCGTACATGGTACTCATCCATGGTGCGTCGCAAGTTGAGCACTGAACCACCTTGTACTGCCCAAAGCAGTTTATTGTAGACGACAGTATCGCTATAATCTGTGGTGTTCTTAGAGTCCAGCTGGCACCGATGCCACTTACACCGCACCACGATGCCGTGAATTCGAGCGCGATCGAAAGTAGCCAAGCAGGAAAGTAATAGTGGAAGCGTGCCAAGCCTTTCTCACTTGATCTATTTTCGCAGGTTTTCATATTGTACGAACGATAATTTAGAAGCGGTGTACCTGTGAAATTGACAAAGGCGGTGCCAATTAGACCCTGAAGCCATCGTGGCGTGGTAGCTCGAAAAGATCTGTGGCATTGGCACGGGCATCGCCAGTGGCATACTCGCATGATTGATGTTATTTCGATTTGGACGTACCGACTCCCAAGGACTTGGTCGTAATCGATGGCGCGCAAAGAAGGCATGCTCATTCGATTGGGATTGAACATCGACGCCGCGCGCTCGATCGCCAGATTCATGTCTCTACCGGGTTCCGACAATGCATTCGGCAATGCTCCAGGTTGCACGATGGACACTCTTTGTATATGTGTGAAGAGCCTGGGCACCATTTGACTGGAATCTGTCAGACAAACTCGGATGAATCAAGGCAGACTTACAGCTGCGCGACGCTCAAAGCCAACATGATGTTCGTCTTGATTGAGACAAGCCCTTGCTGAAGGCTATCAATTTGTTGCTGCGCTCACCAATAATCTCTTTCAATTTTGCGCGTCGCCTTAGCTTTAGGTGACTCGTGTCATATGACCCGTGCTCTTCTCGGAGCACTTCAGCTTTCAAGTACTGATTGAAAGCTTCTAATTGCTGCTGCGCTCGTGCCAGGAGTTTACCCAACTCTTCTTGTACCTCATGAGGTACCTCCCGGATCTGTAGTGCTGTTTGCACCAGGGTCAAGGTTGCATTGAAGTCATTGACCTCGTTCAGAGCGTTTACGACATACAGCGGCGAGCCTTTCAGACCCAACAGCCTTGTCAAAGTAGAGCTCGTAAGCGTCGCCGCACCGATCAGCGTGATAATACTCGCAACAAACCCAACAGCTTTCATGATGTATTCGTAGATTCAATTAAAAATTATAGCAACCAGGAAAGGATTGTAGGTAGATGTATGGGAGACGGCATCATCCAAAAAGAACAAAATCGCATGAGTAGGGCATATCGCGAGGCTGAGTCGACATGCAGGATAACTCTCAGCCTTGCTCTTTGCAGGCCAATGACGCCCAATCATGGTGACGCATCGCGCATATGGCGTCCTTGGACCTTGCGATAGTGTGCTTGATGCCCGTCAGTCCGTCGTGGATATTGGTAGGACATCTCGCTCTGCTTCCAAGGTTGATGGCGAATGCGTTGCCGCCAGGTTGGCGCGGAAGTTTCACGGCTGGAGCATTCGCGGCGAGATTGCATTCTTGCGCCTTGAGATTGCCTCAGGACGAGGTCGAGGACGAGACGCTTTCCGCCCGGAATTGCATGCTAAAGGACGTGTGGTGAGCATGCTTGACGCCATGGAATGTCGCGTCGAGGGTTGTTATTAAGTGGTGCCTTCCTCTTGAGACGCTATCTTATCGCATCTCCGAGATCCTTGCTAAGTCCGAATATCTCTTAGCACTCGAGCACGCAATTCACGCTAACACCAAATTCTGGACGCAACAACGCGACCGGCCGTATGCTGCAATCTATCGCCCGACAAAGTGTCTGGAACAGGCCAATCATGACGCGTCCAAAGAATGGCGAATGCTACGCCTTCTCCTCGGTTCGAGCTTTGCCGATACCGCTGGCTCCTGGACTTTTTCTCGACAACCGGCGTGGCCACTTTGTCACGCAGACTTCACCCAGGACTCCCGTGGTGAAAGCAAGTGGATCCCTTACTCCTTTCACCTCTCCATTGTAGAATCTTGAAAGTCACTCGTTAGACTTCATTCCCTGCGGCGCGTCGTGCAAGATGCACAACCAACAAGCCGAGTCTGCTGGCCCTGGAGCCGAGCAGCAGCAATCCAAGAGCTTCACCAAGAAGTCGTCGAGCCTACCATTTGGACAAGACCTCGACCTTGCTTCAATCAGCGGACCGACGTATCTCACAGCGCAGACGCTTGTCCAGCAAGTCGCATACACGCTCTCTGACAAGATCTTCGCGTATTCTGCGGAGTCGTTTGACTTGGATGTTGCAGTCAAGTACTGGCAAGAGCAGGGTGAGAAGAATGCTTTTGGATACAAG
Organism: Setomelanomma holmii; assembly: GCA_010015745.1. Classification (NCBI taxonomy): domain Eukaryota; kingdom Fungi; phylum Ascomycota; class Dothideomycetes; order Pleosporales; family Phaeosphaeriaceae; genus Setomelanomma; species Setomelanomma holmii. The sequence goes on from ML978196.1 coordinate 97,323, forward strand.
ACTGGTGTCTCTTCGCTCGAGACAAGGACGGGCGCTGGCGCACTGGCGCTTGGCTACATCTTCTCCAAGGATTTTGACCTGAAGAAGCGCCACATTCCACAATCAATTGTTGCGTCATCTGCGACCCTCAATTACCTCCGCGCATCGCTCGACCAGCTCGCTCTCCTCTACTCGGTCGCGAATCCGCTCACCGCACACATCGCCGCTGTGGATTACTCTGCCAACTCAAACGCCGGCCTAGTAACCGACTATGTCTCCTCCCTTACACTTGCCGAGGACCTGGGTCTGGGCCTCGTCTGCAGCCCGTCGGTCTTCGAGGCTCAGCACATGGCCTTGTTCGCCACCCTGCTCTCGAGTGTCATCCCGACGATCCACACATACGATGGCATCACTGTTGGACGGGAGACGGCACGCCTCGTGGACACATTGGACCAGAGCAGGCTGCATAACAGCTATCAGGCCGTGTTGAAGGCTGTGTCAGAGGTTGACAAGAAGCATTCGGACCATGCTGGACGTGTCGTCCGGCTGCTCGAAGCTTTCAACGACGAGTTCGGCGAGGACTACAAGCTTTTTGATTACTACGGTCACGAGCAGTCAGAGAGCGTCCTTGTTGTCTTTGGCACAGTAGAGGCATCTTTGACTGCGCAGGTCGCCAATGCTCTCTCCCAAGACGGCGACAAGGTTGGTGTTATCAACGTTCGCGTATACCGCCCATTCGTAGAGGAGGCTTTCCTCGAGGCACTTCCCAAGAGCGCCCAACGCATCTCCGTCCTTGGCCAAGTTCAGGATGAGGCTGCTGTTTTCGACTCTGCTGTGTACTCCAATCTCTACTCGGATGTTTTGGCGGCTGTTCAATTCGCTTTCAGCAGGAACGTTGAGGTGTCGGACGTCAAGTACTCTCGCGAGCAGGTTTGGACGCCGAGCAATATCTTGGATGTGTTCCGCCAGATTCATGGTGAAAAGACACAGACCGAGGTCCGCTCCCACGTCGACATTCTGAATACCGCAGACGTCAAGCAATACACATTCTGGGGCTTGGATGACTCACCCGCTGCCAATGCCCCTGTCGTGGTTGGCAAGCTTCTCTCCTCCGACTCCTCCAAGAACGTCTTTGTTCGTAACGGCCATGACAACCTGGTTCAGGGTGGCGTGTCTCGCATCGACATCCGCAATGCTGATTACACTGTCGAGGCTCCGTATGCAGTAGAGCAAGCAGACTTTGCCTATGTTGGCGACCTCAACATCCTCAACACCTTCGATGTTTTGAACAGCGTCAAGCCCGACAGTTCCATCATCGTGAAGCTTCCGGGTGTCAAAGACGAGGACCTTGAGAAGAAACTTTCACCCGCCTTCCGCAAGGCACTCGTTGACAAGGACGTCGAGCTTTTCGTCCTGGACCCCGCTCTTTCAGAGGCTGTTGCCGAAGATGTCACACTTGAGTCTTACCTGACACAATTGGCATTCTTGAAAGTCGCCCGCGAGGACCTCCTGACGTCGGGCTTGTCAAGGCTGGCTGCCATCAATGGCACCTCTGAGGGCTTCGAGAAACTGGCCAAGCAGCTGGAAAGCGCTCTCCGCGAGGTGGAGGTCCCTGCTGCGTGGGCTACCGTGGAGGAGGATGCTGAGCCTCTTCACCTGCCCTCCGACATCAACGTCAACAGCTTCGCTGCATTCGACCGCAACGAGACCGAGCCTCCCACGTATCTCAGAGACTGGAAGGTGGCCGCAAAGGGTTTGGCTTTCAAGGAGGCCTTCGGCACCCAGATCGCCCTTCGCCCTGACCTCGGCATCAAGACTGCTGTCGTGACTGTCAAGGAACATCGCCGTTTGACGCCGCTTGCATACGATCGTAACATATTCCACATCGAGTTTGACCTTGGCAACTCTGGTGTCACCTATGCCATTGGTGAGGCTCTCGGTATCCATGCCGAGAACGACAAGGTTCAGGTCGAAGAATTCATCAAATGGTACGGTCTCAACCCTGAAGAGGTTGTCGAGGTGCCCTCACGCGAAGATCCCAACGTCTTGGTTAACCGCACGGTCTACCAGTCTTTGATGCAGAACGTGGATATCTTCGGTCGTCCACCCAAGCGGTTCTATGAGGTTCTTGCTGAGTTCGCTGATGACGAGCGCGAGAAGCGAGAACTTCTCCAGCTCCTCAGTGCAGAGGGCGCTTCCGAGTTCAAGCGTCGTGCCGAAGTCGACACCGTCACCTACGCCGATATTCTCCTAGAGTTCCCCTCCGCACATCCCTCGTTCCACGATATTGTGCGCATCGTCAACCCAATGAAGCGTCGCGAATACTCCATTGCCTCATCGCAACACGTCACACCCAACAGCGTCTCCCTCCTCATTGTCACCGTCAACTGGGTCGACCCCAAGGGCCGCGATCGCTTCGGCCAAGCAACCCGCTTCCTTAACACGCTCACCGTTGGCACCCACGTCACCGTATCCGTCAAGCCGTCCGTCATGAAGCTACCACCCAAGACCACCGCACCCATCATCATGGCCGGTCTCGGAACCGGTCTCGCTCCCTTCCGCGCCTTCGTCCAAGAACGCGCCTACCAAAAGCAACAAGGCCACGAGATCGGCGAAGTCCTCCTGTACATGGGCTCGCGCCACCAACGCGAAGAATACCTCTACGGCGAAGAATGGGAAGCCTACCAAGACGCGGGTATCATTACGCTTCTCGGCCGCGCCTTCTCGCGCGACCAGCCGCAGAAGATTTACATCCAGGATCGCATGCGCGAGTCGTTGACGGATATCCGACGAAGCTATTTGGAGAAGGAGGGCGCGTTTTATCTATGTGGTCCCACGTGGCCGGTGCCGGATGTTACGAATGTTCTTGAAGAGGCGATCAGTGTGGAACATAAGGCGAAGAGCGCGGATGGGGCGAGGAAGGTGGATAGTAGGAAGGAGATTGAGAAGTTAAAGGATGAGGGGAGGTATGTTCTCGAGGTTTATTAGGTTAGCATTGGGGGATAGGTGGGCTGGTGAGAAGTAACGAAGGCGAGTTTCGAATTGCATGTGAAATGTGCCATGACCCGGAAATTTGTGATTTTCTATGTCAGTGCAAATCACATGATTCATCCTGGCCGAAGACGGATCTTAGATTCATATCGCTTCTCATCATCTACGGGCCAGCGCAGAAGCGTGTGACGTTGATGCGTACTCCAAACAAGCCTTGTCACGATCAAGCATAATTGCAGCTCCCACGTCATACCTACCACCGATTGCACCAGTGTATCTGCGTCAGAGCACGATATGCACATCAAACCGATATATCCAAGGATCTAACTTGCAATCTGCGATATTACTTCCCATACGTCCCTTTGTGTTGTATATTCAAATCATGATGTGAGCCCGACCGGTGTCGCTTACGCATCCTAGTTGAGATGGCAGAGCGTATTCGGAAGAAACATCCAACAGAGCAGAGAACTATGGGCTCGTAGTTTGGTCGATAGTTGTGTGCGACGATGGTGTGGTGCGGTGCGATGCCGGAGATTTTGATGGAGTTGCGTGACGCGCGTTTAGCGCTGTCTGATTGACGATCGTGCATTGAGAGGTGTTTGTGCTCTACTGCTAGCTGTTTGATATGGAAGAGACGTAGTTGTCGCTTATCTATAGGATCTTCTGCGGTGGTCGGTGCCTTGTTGATGTGGAGGAGTATGTCTGTGTAGACCTTGCTCGATTTTCGAAGACAGACGTCGTTGCGCCAGTCTCTGCGTTGTGCGTAAGCTCGTCCATAGATTGTAAACTTTGTCTTGTGTTCGGATTGTTCGAGTAGTCGGAAGGGGGATTGCTAATGATTCGCAGCGGTAGCTGCTAGTGTTCGAGCAGAGTGTGGCGGTGTATCCTCGAAGTGCGTAGTGAGCTTATGTGAAACTCACCGTTCTGTAAATGCGATCATCCGCAAGCCACGTTGCTCTTCATGTTGTCCGCGAGGAAGGTGATGGAGCATGCAGCGAGTCTCGATAGGGGCTGACACTAGACGGCAAACAGCAGGGAAGGAGATTGCTACAATCGCCTTGGACTGCCGTGTGACAACGACAAGTCAGTAAGTGGAGAGGTTTCGTGCGCTACATTGGTTCTGGCCCTTCCTAATATGCTCAAGATTTGTTCTCCAAATGATAGGCGGCCAGGATGCCGCGCGATCTGTGGCGAACATCGTTCTACGCTATGTTGGCCTGGCAGAACTTCGCCGAAGCTCGTGTTGTGTTTTTTCTGAGTACTGTGGGGCTAAAGAGAATAGTTTCTTTATGCTGATGATTGTCGGGGTTGTGGTGTCTGACCAAGTTGATATGCTGGCCTATTGCCAAGAGTTAGGAGATCTGAGCGAGGAAGGTCCTGACAGCGGTATTGATGGCTGGGGTCTCCTTGCTGCGCATGGAGACGTCACAGCGATGGTCTATCATTCTGCTCCCATCATAATACGAAGCAATAGCCTGGAGGTGCTGCACCTTGAGGTGATCGTGTAGGCGGAAGGTTGTCCTGGGTTCAAGGATCCGGGTTGCAGCACGACTCTCGTGTCCCAAAGGTATACGAGCGACTACGCAGCATTGGATGAAGGCATGATGTGTTGAAGTCGTGATGCAAGATTGGAACTTGTTGTTGCTGATGCGTGGCAAGAGCTTTCCTGTGGCAATGGCAAAGGCGCTTGCCCCAATGTGCACATTGATAAAAGGGTTTGACAACGACTCGGCCCGGTACCCCATCCACTGAGTCCAACCAGCGGGCATTCTTTTGTGATTCCAAACTTCTGAAATATGCGAGTGTCTGCGTGTACCAATAGGCGTGGTGGTGAAAATCTTGCAACGGCAGCGAAGAGCTGAAAGACTCTGGAAACTGCCCCATGACAAGGGAATCTTGCATTGGGATTTCGAGACGAGTTACCTTCTGTAGGCGACAGGCACGCGTGGGTCTGCTGCAAGTGGTGCAGATTGTGATGGCCACTGGCGCCCGTTGCCAGACACCAGCTTACCGCGGTCAAAGCTGGCCATGCAAGCAACACAACATCCTTCGATAATGTAGAGCTACCCAGCTTTGGGTTCAGGCCAGGTATATGGATTGATTTAATACGGATCCCCTCTATAGGCAGCGCTTGTAGCGTCTGTGAACCTATATTTGGAGCGTATTGACCCACGCATGCGTACCTTCGCTTGGGAAGTCGAACGCCATCGATCGGCCCCCTTTGTGCCGGCATGGCCGTGGAGATGTCCACTGTCCATGGATCAGGAGCTTTTATCAGGGCGCGACGGCTTCCCAAAGCATTATGCCATTCAGAAGAGTGCGAAGTAATCATTTAAAAGCCAGAGTCTGCTGCGGACATGCGCCGTCCAGCAAGTCGACGCCCATAAGACGCTTCCGATAGGCATTAGTCTGTCGCTCAGGTCTACCAACGTTCGCCGCGGGCCATAATCGGAAGGTGGCGGAACTTGCTGGTGAGCGAAAGACATTGTACAACTCAAACCGGTCCACCTCACGACGGACATTGCTGACCACCAATAGATAACAAGCAAATACCTAAAAGCAAAGCAAACATGATATACACTTTCGCTTCGAGTCCACACGCACCGCTCATTTTTCGCCAGATGCAAGAGAAGTATGCTGCTTTTGCACACTCGAACAAGTCGCGAAGCGGTTGCGTTGCCCAAAACACAAATGTGGACGTGAAGAGTGAGCATGTCTTCAACATCTGCTTACAGGCTGCATGCTGAAACCGTGTAGCTGTTAGCAAACAGGAACGAGGTCAGAATACCACTGTCGCTGAGAGGCCGACTAAGGCTGTCACAGAAGCGCAGCGGACCGCAACAAGAGTAGGAAAGGAGTCAACGATTCGAGGCTCACGAGTCCGAATCAAAACAGAATCCGATGATCCAACCACCGAGCTTCAACAATACTTCAGACTTCGCGCGGCACCCGCGCCTTTGCCTCTACAACGGCCCGCTTCAGAAAAACAGAGACGGTCTCTTGGATCCGCCTTGACGATGAGCCACGCACTCGCGGGAGCAACCTCTTTGAAGAGATCACAATCCGCCTCTGGCATTGGCACACCGGATCGGTCGTTGAAACGACATCGGCCAAGTCTTGTGGATGGAGTGAGATGAAGCCGCCAACCTACTCGAAGCTCAATCAGCATAGACCATAGTCCAGCGTACAACATGCCGAACTCTGTTCACATGATTGAACGCAATTGCTAGACAGGGAGGAACGAACTAGTCCAGCTATTGGAGCCTCACGTTGCATGCTCTCTTCGATCCTGAATGGTTACTGGAAACCTGCAGCGAATTCGACTCTGACCAACAATCCACTAGTCCCTCGGAGCTTTCAACGATCTGGCATTGCACACTCCTAATGAATGCGAGCAGGGAAGGGGTCAATTTTGACATCGACGAGCGGCCAGCTATAACCAGATTTGACGTCATCCAATTGGAAAGGCTGCCAGGCCGATAGAATTTATAGCGAGGCGACTGCTTTTGGAATATAGGAAGCTAGAGAAGTATCGCCTCGAAAATCCACATGCAAAGAGATCAGGTCCAAACAAGAGCGGCTGAATGGGGTGGAGCAAGAACACAAAAGTCGTCGGGTTAGGCGCGCTTTCCTCGCGTCACAGAGGGAAATGAGGCATCCGCCTGACGCTGGCGACAAATTAGACGAAAGATAGAGCATCAACGACATCGAATAGGTTGTTGCGAGAAGGGCAAGAGCTGCAGGGCCGGTGCCAAGCAAGCTGATTTAGTGAGGGTGACCAGCTTATCTTGGTGTCAATACCTCACATCAAACTTACACAGTCTGTCTGCAAACCTATGCTTCACATCTGCTGATCCTGGGCAAATGCTATCATTCCTTGCCACCAAAGCCATATTGCTCGCTACACGTGTCTGGCAGCGCCTCTTCTTTGACGCGTCATGAGTGCCTCCAATTCCAATATTCGACGCGTTGCGACGCGACAGTGGAACGAGCGCATCTACGTCTAGTATGTCTAGCCCTGATCCTTGGCTATGGGTGGAATGAACTTCATCACTGAACTTTTTTGACAAATCCGACCGCACGAACGAGGATGTGAGGCTTTCCATGCTTGGAAGAGATCACGTCTCGACACAAATGCCAGAAGCGGCAATTTATGAGCATAACTACCACATTGCTATCACCAATGACCTCTTCCTGCTTCCGTGCTAGATTCAGCCACTCATCAACTGGCCATCTTCTTTTGCGCCCCAGCGTCCCGCCGTGGCATTTAAGTCGAGAGAGTCAGCATACTCCCTATTGACATCTTATCGTGCTAACGTACATATTCCCTGAGGCTCACCGGCGTCAGGTGCCAAGATAGAGACGAATTTTAGAGCCCGCTGCCAGTCAAGGCACCACGAACCATTGATCTACTTGGTGTCAGCGATTCGTTGCGTCTCTGGAGATCTGGCATGTCACAACTCACCTATTTGTGCCTTGTGCGCTGCTGCAGGGCGGCTTTACGAGCCTTCATCTGAGCAAGCTTGAGTCGAAGCTCCATGGCCTCAATCTCAGCATCAACCTCAGCTTCGTTGTCTTCACCACCGTCTTCCTCAACGTCAAAGTCATTAGTTGGACCCTCAAAATCGCTAAGACCGTCATCGCTGCCGTCAATGGGAGGTGATTCGCGCTTTACCTTGACAGGTCGTCCGCCCTGGTACGGTTGGGGCCAGCCATACATGTCGAACCCCGGCGGCTGCTCGTAACCAGTACGAACACGCTTTCTCACGTCTGGAGGTGAGAGAGGGCCACGCTTGATAGGGTTTCCAAGGGCTAGCATCATGCTTGGGAGAACAGCGGATGGCGGAGGGAGAGGATACGCTGGCATGACTCGTGGAGAGTGCTGCTGAGAACCCTGGCGAACGTTTCCGGGATGGCCATAGCCACTATAACCAGGGTAGGCACCGCCATAACCACCGTAGGCGTTGTATCCACTCAGACCACCAGGATATCCAGGGATTGGGCGACCCCAAGGGTCCAAAGGCGCACCATAGCCAGGTATCTGTTGGCCATAGCCATATATCTCGTGCTGCTGTTGAGGCGGTAGCTTGGGAGGAGTTAGCGTCTCCCTCTGACCGTTCGACTGCTCGGATTGCTGACGTTGGCGAGGCGGAGGATAGTTATTTGACTTCTTTGTGGACCCGCTGTCATGGATATACTTTCCCGAGGTGCGGGAGCGGCCCCGATCTTCATTGTCATAGTCCTCGTCCTCATCTTCCTCATGCTTCAGTCTTATCTCGTCACCGATATCCTCGTCATCATCGAAGTCGTCGTCACGATCAGAGCTGGCCTGCAGGATGTGGTCTATGTCCTCGTCGTTCTGCTCTCCATCTTTACGGTTCACAAGCAGATGCTTGTAGCGGATCTCGAAGGAATACGGCACGTCCCACTGCTTCACTAGCATATCCTCGATAACGTCAAAGTCCGTAGTCACCAGCTGAGGCTTACGATTGCCGGTATTTTTGATGCGGTAGCGGACAACATCTTCCATGGCCTTCTTTAACCACGTCTTGTCGTCAGTGAGCTTAGCGATCATCAGGATAGCCTTCAGAACGGACGGCAGCCAATTCTTGGGGTTGGTTTCGTGGCTACGAGTGTGGACACGCTTGCTGCCGGCGCCGCGCTTGACTAGTGGGCGATGACACTTGGGGATACATGTCTTGATGAAGCCTTTGCCCCAATAGCTCTCGATCTCCCGGATGACCTGCAACAAGGGGTGTCAGCCATTAATCGACAATCCTCCAGCCAGGATAATACCCACCTCCATCTTAGCCTTAATGTCGTTCTTCATGATAGGCTTGGACGCCCACGCCCGAGGGCCGGGCTTCTTGGACTTGGACACACTCTTCGAAGGTGACATTTTCCGAGACTGGCGCAGAACGGCGCGATCGTGGATCTGGTCACCCGAATTCTGGCCACGGTCTCGCTCCAGGCGACACTCACGCATGCCCATGCCTTCATCGCGCTGCTGCAAGGGCTCGCGGTACTGCCGGCGCGCGATGATAGGACCATCATCTTCGCTAGAATCACGGCGGGTCTGGTCGCCATCTGGCTGCGCCAAGGTGACCACGTTGTTGCCATTGCTCTGATCAGGTGTGAGCTCTTGTGAGGGCAAAGGCGGATTGTAGTTCATGTCGAACTGTTAATTGTCAAGATCTGATCCCGGAAAACTTCATGGTCCCCGTAACTTACAGCTTGTGGGTAAACTTGATGGTACGCTTGCAACGGCGCACTGACTGCCGGATAGCTTCCAGGTTGAGACTGCAGCTGGACAGGCTGCGTGCCATTGTGCGAAGGGAGGTCAGACTTCATGATGTTGGCGTACAACTGCGGCGTTCGCGACGCTGACTCCAACGAGGGCTTGCGGTTGATGACGTCGAAGTCTGGGGTAGACAGGCGTTCTAGGTCGTCCGGAGAGGACCAGCGATCCAGCGTGGTGCTTTCCTGCCCAAGACACAAGCCAACATGAGCTTGGCCAAGTCTGGGGTTATGGCTGATCTATGTGCTTGCTGTTGCGGACGGTTTCTGTGCTTGGTGGTCAAAGAGTCGGGATTTACAACCAGTGTATCGATGTGGTCAGCACGCAAGAAGTTGAGGTCGGCGGGCAGTCGTCCCTTATATACACCTGACGGCACTAGTAGAAGCGCGCTAGCATCCAGGTCACGGTAAAGCGGGTCAGCGGGCCAGCAACGCTAGCATCGAGGAGTGAGAGGCGTGAGTTGATCAGCTGTCGATTGCTGTGTCCTGGAACTTGTGGCCCGACGGACGTCATCCTAGTGAAGGCGCAGGAAACCGAGCGCTCGACGAGAACTGCTTCCCGACACCGAATGATAACATGCCCAGGAAATGTCGTTTGTCGAGAATACGCTCTAGTACTGCCCGTACACTTTCATGTGCGGCGACAAATGCAGGGCTCCCAGCCTCAAGAGACGCGGACAAGGAGCGGGCTTGGGATTACAGCTCTGACATCGTGAGATACAGCGTGCCAGCAACACCCGGGCAGGGTCTATCAAGATGGCATAGAAGCCGTACAGCTCGACCTGCTGTGATAAACCTTTGTCCTCTGGCCAGTAGAGATCCGCAACGCTGGCATGGCCCAGCAACTTCTAAGGTTGGAACGAAATCGTGCCCAGTTCTTGGCCAAGAATTAGGCTGCAATTACATGTCCTGAAGGAGAGCTATGCCGTGGTTTTCTGAAGTGACAGTCGCAAAGAATGAGGTCTTGGGGAAAGGAGTATTGTCGCTGCGGAATTAACCAAAGCAAAGACACCGGCCGGTTCTTCTGATGGGAGACAGCGGATCAATACTCGTAATGAACAGCATCAAGACTATGTACGGATGTGATAGATCTGTAGAATTCGGCTCTGATGGGCGTGGAAAATGATGGTTAATTACCACAATCTGCATCGCTCCGAAGAGAGAGCAAAAGTGCTATGAAACAGCGCGTCTGGGAGGCGCATGGAGCAATGTTGAGTATCATGAAGAAAGGGTGCAGAGCTGCTCCACCAATAACTCAAAACACTGCCGAGCTGATCAAGCTGCTCCTATTAGTCTGCAGTCATAGATGGGAAGAGGAAGCTTTCACCAGCCCCCTGGCGCCAATGCGAAAACGCCTGCTGTTTGCCTATGCTTTCGGCCGCTTTCACGCCCATCATGTCTCCCTCATGACGTCAAAAGGGGTTTGCCTGGCCTATCACGAACTTTCTGAGATGATATAGCGCTGCCCATTCCCGCGTTCGCATTCGCGTTGCTTACATCCAGCGTGGAACTTCGAATAAACCACGCTCGCCTGCAACTCGTTCACACATTGCTTTCAATCTCAGCCCAGTTCTATCTCTTCTGTGTACCATTCTTTCCAGTATCTCTCCAGAAACACAAACGTTTTCAACCACGCAAACAGCTTTACGAGCGCTCCGACTTGATCTGCTTGGAGAAAAGCCGCGAATCACTGTACAGCTGCAATACCGACTACCACTAGTCGTCGGGTCTGTAGCCTTCTATTGGAATCAGATGTATGTATACTGACTTCCAACAGTTACAGATCTTTGTCACTCAATCGCCGGTCGAGCTGAGACCGCACACTTCAACCGAGCTCAACGACATATCGCACATCACACACATGACCATGGCGAACAAGGGTATGAAGGCCTATAAAATGGCGCAGAAGCAGAAGGCCGTAGCCAAGCGCACCGCCGCTGCTGAGAAGGTTAAGGAGAAGAAGACTGTTGTGGTCGTCAACAAGACTGTTCCCTTTCCTTGCGAAATTGAGAAGCGTGCGGCCCAGGCGCAACACACGACTTCTTCGACAATCGGCTCCATTGCTCCAAACGAGAAAGTGCTCGACGTGGTCGGTGGTGCGGTCGAGGTTCGTGCTGGGAACTTCGCCGTTCAGGATCCTACCGTCCATCGCGGTGGTCAAGACACTGATCATGTCGGTCACGGCAGCTATGATGGCTTCTCGGCTGAGCCTGATTCAATCTCCGCTGCTCTCGTGGATAACATTGAGTACCTAGCTACCGAAAATATCCATCGCGACGATCAAAAAACCTCTGCGGAGACCGACACTACTCTGACGCTCGTCACCGATCAGTCTCCCGATCTAGAGCTGGGCATGGTTGGCGAGCCGGACCGCGCTATCGACCCTGCTCCGCTCACGAACGAGTTTCCTACCTCTCTGACCGACAAAGCTACAATCATTGCACACCGCAAGGCTATTGAGGCAGCTCTTTACGACAACATGGAGTCGCCAAAGCAGCGGTTCATTCGCCTCAGCGCTGTCAAGTCATGGGCCGCTGAGGCACTCCAGGGCATCGTCGAGGATGACCACAATACATCTGAAGACTTGTCTGTGGTAGATACTTCAGTCGATCTCAAGCGCTCGGTTGACGACAACGGCTTCGAGACCAGCGCTGGTCGGTACGAGTCGACGGTTGAGACGCCAGCCCTTCCACCATTTCCTATCCAGGTGCTATCCAAAACGCCTGCTCCGATCAGATCAGTTGCTGATGCATGCCTTCCTCAGCCGGTGTCTGTCGAGCAGCTCTTCGCCGCTGCCGCTGCTCCCGGTACACCCGTGGTTCGCCTCCCAGCAGCACCTACCCACAACACCACGCGTACCACTCGAATTTTGGAAGAGATTGAGGCTGATATCACCTTTGAAGCGTCTGATCAGGTCTCAGCGATGTTCGTTGATACCGCTATCGTCAGCTGCAAGGTGAAAGAGCAGCCGTCCGTCGCAGAACAGACCCTTGCAGTCTCAAGCCCGCAGTTTTCCGATTCAGCTCGGACTACTGCGCTTGACCAAGACTCCGAGAAGCTGAAGGCGCTGCTTGGTATCGGTGCGCCGATTTTGCGCAGCACAACCACCTCAGATGAGGGTGTGGAGTGGTTGAAGTCGAACTTGGGTGTTGGTCGGTCACGCACTTCCTCCCTCGAGAGCTCCGCTCAGTATAGCCGAGACTCCTCCCCACCGCCCGACACTGGATACTTATCTCCGCTCACGCAGTACTCAACCTCACCGTCACCCACTTCCGACCACTGCGGTATGGGTCCGCTGGCATATGGCTATGATAATTACCAGCCTTGGTATTTACCCCCAGCTCACTACCATCAGTACGCACCATACAGCTATGCTGCCTATGGCTCCGGTGCTCCACCGTACATGCCTAACATCCTCGCTGGAAAGCCAAATTACACTTACGGCTGGGAACTTGTGGGCATTGCACCCTACTAGGTACATTTCTTTCTTGGCCGCAAATTGGGCGATAGACTGCCGGGTTCACCATGCGTGGTTGACGGAAGTCGCTATAAAGAACGTCGTCATCAAGATCGCCCTCCCCAGTTTGGCTCCTTTTATTGGCTATCTTTCAGTGTCAATGGATTTCAACTGTATTACATATAATTGTACAGATTTAGTGGGCGAGGACGCCAGGGACGCGCAGTGTGTCAAAGATTAGTTTGAGGCAAGGAGCATATCGATCATCCGCATATCACAACAACATGCTTAACAATGTATCCAGAGGAAAATTAAAAACTATTTTCCAATACACTGCCTAGGTCGTGCCTTCATTGATTGTGAACCCATTGTCAATGAACAAATTATGTCCATTCACTAAGCTCATCCTCGGTATGCTCATCAACACCACAGCATCCCCAACCTCTTCGAAAAGCGCCACTCTACCCTGCCTTTGCACAAATCCATCCCAAAGAATTTTCCCAGCATCTGTCTGCTCGATTGGCTTGACCAAGTCAGTGAGTAGAAAGCCTGGACTCACAGCGTTGACACGGATATTGTGAGGCCGACCTTCCAGGGCAGCCGCTTTCGTAATCCCTGCACACGCATGCTTCGATGCCGTATAAGCAGCAGTGCTAGGCATAGTTTGCAGCGAGTTCACAGAAGCACAATTGATAATAGAACCTGATTGCGGAATGCGACCTTTCTCCACCCCGTCGATCGAATCTTGTTTCATCATCTGGCGCATCTCGTACTTCGTTGCAACCAAGATGCCTGTAGCATTGACGTCCTGGGCCTTCTGCCAGAGCTCGAGATTCATATCGGAGATTGTATCGCTTGTTCCAGAAATACCGGCGAAGTTGGCTGCGTAGTCGATGCGGCCGAATTTTGCGACTGCTTCGGCGACGGCGCGTTCCACGTCGGCTTCTTTGGTAACATCTGCGAAGATGGTAAGGCACTGTATAATGTTAGGGTGGATATTGCAGAGACGGTTAGGGGAATTGCCTCGGTGCCGATTTCTTCAACTTTCCGCTTCCCTTCCTGAAAAGCCTTTTCATCTTGGATGTCTACAAGGACAATACCTCTTGCCCCTTCTTTTGCGAACGAGACAGCAATTGCGTTCCCGAGGCCTCGTGCTCCGCCGGTTATGAAGGCAACGCCTGGCGCGAGAGGTCCGGATCGCTTTGACATCGTTAAAGGATTGCAAATTCAGTACTTGCGGGGCTTGAGGCAGCTAGGTTTTCAGTAGTCTTTCTGATAGTTGGAGACAATAATGTAGCGTCAGGAAACACTTCAGGACGTCATGTACTCGGAACGTTCGGTATTGCCTAAGGCGGCAACAGGAGCTGGCAGCGGACGCATTTGATTGGTTCCGCATTTTCCCACATTCTGCAGGTCGAACATCGAGAACGAGTCAGCCCTGGCAGTACTCAAGGTCCGTGCTTCTCTTACACAGCGGTCTGAGATGAGAAATGTCCTTGCCGATATCAAGCCGTCTGAGGTGTCCGGATTTGGCTAAAATTACATTTGCTTTTACAAGCACGAATTTCGTACTTAATGATGCATGGCTTACATATGTATCAACGACCACGAATCATGGACGCCGGAGGACACGGCGGTGCCTGATGCTCTGCTCACATTAATAATACAGAACTGTTATCATAATATTAAGACGGCATGCCCGTTCGAGCTGCAAGGTTGTGCTCCGCTTGATCATTCAAAAGCTGAAAACTCTCAACTTACAGCTTCACCCGCTTCCATTGATAGATCTTCAAAATGGTCGTCCATCTCACCTCCCTCATTACCAAGCGCGACGACATCTCAATTGATGAAATCAACCAATATTGGTCCGAGAAGCACTCGCAGACCTTCCTCAGTAACCCGAAAGCCAAGAAACATCTCCTCAGATACAGTCAAGTCCATCTGGACACCTCCTTCAACTCTGCCCTACAAAAGGGCACCGCGAGTCAACCTGCGCGATACGATGGCGTCGCTCAGTTCTGGGCCGAAACAAAGGAAGACTTGATGGCGGTGTTTGAAAGTGACTATTACAAAGACGTGGTTGTGAAGGATGAAGGGAGGTTTATCAAAGAGAAAGCTTTCGAGATGTATGTTGGAGATGTGCAGGATTGTTGGGTCAAGCCAAATGCCGGCGGGTAGTAGTGGTTGGAAAAAATGAGTAAAAATTCTTGATGACCATGGTGTTCTTGCTCGAGCACATGGCGAAGGGCGTCTCAACGATTAGAGACACGGAGTGCACAACAACAGGGATTGGCAATCGTATGAGCCAACATTACTAGGTCTATTCCGAATACCGACTCCCGATGTCAACCGTAATGGCACACGTTTATCCACTATAATGCTCCTTACCTGACAGTAGAAGCTAGGAAACATATGCAAGCATCGTAAAGACATTGAATATCGCTTGTGACAGAATTGCGAGCATAGTGTACATTCCAGATTTTGGGAATTTTGGACAGTACATGCACGAGTTTGCATGTGCGTGCAATCGTTTGTGTTGGTGACGCCGCTGTGCAACTGCATGCGACAGTAGCGCTGCTACGTCATCGGCGTTCTCGCGAAAGAGAGTTCGCACCTTCGACTTTCGGCCTCTGCTAAACACTAACGCCACACCGACACTCGACTAGTAGCGAATCATGTCAAAGGCATTTCCATATCCCTCGGAGCGTGAACATGGACCGAGGCACCGATATTACCCAGTGTGGAGCACTGCACGCGACCCCGGAGATTTCGTCCACGTTTTTGCTTAATCCCGACGTGCAACACCCCGTCACGGAGGCGAGGCTAAACGGAAAAGGTCGAGTGTTTATATACTGCGAGGCGCCCTGAAACTTGGCAAATGGTAACCCTTACTACACCAGTTACACATCGCCAAGATCTGGAGATTGTGACTCGAAGATCTACGTGGTTGATCAAGTGAAGCATTCAAACAATTCGACACTACATACTAGCTTCTTATTTTCTTCATTTATCAATCCTCTATCACACGTACCAATGGACGAACGCGATCAAAGGCGACCGCGAGGACGGTCGAGAAGCCGGTCAAAATCTCGACCACGGCGACCTGACGACGCACTTCACCGGATACTCTCGAGTCAATTCCCAGACGACCACTCAGTCTACCATCACGAAGACGGGCAAGGACTACATGTAGATGCAGAGGCGACATCGATTCACCAGACTGAGACCGAGAGAAGGGTCGAGGCATCTTCCAGCAGTAGCGATGACGACAGTGCCGATGACGTAGACGAGAAGGAGCAGGGATCAGAAGAGAAGGATGAAGCAGCTCATGAGCAGGAATCAACGTACGAAGAGATCAGAGGTGGAATCCCGTATGAGCATGATGTTGAGGCGCCGCCACTGAAGAAGAAGATATCAACGAGGTCGGTTAAGGATCCGAATCTGGTGAGTATTAGGGTACAGGTCAACTTAAGCAGCGCCTGATTGTGATAGGTGACCTGGGACTCAGACGATGATCCTAAGAATCCGAAGAACTGTACGTGTTGAGAATGAGTTCAGTGCTCAACATGTCTCGCTGACCGATATTCAGGGTCAATGAAGCGCAAGTGGGCAGCAACGCTCATCGTTTCCTGCTTCACTCTCGTCTCGCCAATCTCTTCCTCCATGATTTCGCCAGCTTTGACTTCAATTAGTAGCGAATTCGGCATCACAAACGAAGTCGAGGCTCAACTCACGCTGTCCATTTTCGTGCTTGCGTACGCGATTGGGCCACTCTTCCTTGGACCACTTTCTGAAATATACGGTCGCGTTATCGTCCTACAACTGTCCAACCTGTTTTACCTTGCCTGGAACTTAGGCTGCGGTTTCGCCCAAACATCAGGCCAATTAATGGCCTTCCGATTCTTTAGTGGCCTCGGCGGTTCCGCGCCCTTGGCCATTGGCGGCGTACGTAATCCTTTCCCTCGACCCATCCACTCCAAACTAACCACCATCCCAGGGCGTTCTCAGCGACACCTTCTTCCCCGAACAACGTGGCCGCGCCATCTCGATTTATTCGCTCGCGCCACTCCTCGGCCCAGCAATCGGCCCCATTGCCGGTGGCTTCATCAGCCAAAACACAACCTGGCGCTGGTGTTTCTACGCCACTACCATTTTCACCGCAGTCGTACAATGTTTCGGCTTCTTCTTCCTCCAGGAAACGTACGCGCCGAAACTACTCGCCTGGAAACGCGACAAACTTCGAAAAGAAACCGGGAATATGGAGCTTCATACCGAATTCGACAGCCCGGATCGCACATTGGCGACGACGTTGAAAATTGCGCTTCAACGACCGTTTAGATTGCTGGGAACACAGCCTATAGTGCAGATCCTCGCGTGTTACATGGCGTACCTGTATGGCCTGATGTATCTTATGCTTTCCACCTTCCCGCTCCTCTGGTCCGATCGGTATGGCATGAGCGTGGGCATCGGATCGCTGAACTTCATCTCCATGGGCTTAGGATTCTTCCTCGGGACGCAAATCACCGCGCCGCTGAACGACATGTTATACAAGCGTCTCAAGAAGCGCAACAATGGCGTCGGAAGGCCCGAATTTCGTGTCCCGATTATGATTCCCGCCTCGTTACTTGTGCCAGTGGGATTGTTCTGGTACGGGTGGTCAGCGCAGGCACAGATACATTGGATCATGCCAGACATCGGGGCGTGTATTTTCTGCGCAGGCGTGATTATCGGGTTTCAATGTATACAAACATATCTAGTGGACAGTTACACGCGGTATGCGGCGAGTGCGATTGCAGCTGCAACTGTGTTGCGGAGTTTGGCTGGCTTTGGTTTTCCGCTGTTTGCGCCGGCGATGTATAATGCGCTCGACTTTGGGTGGGGGAATAGTGTGTTGGGGTTTATTGCGCTTGCGTTGGGGGTCCCGGCGCCTGTTTTCTTGTGGTATTATGGTGAGAGGTTGAGGGAGAAGAGTAAGTTTGCTGCTGGGTAGATCTGCCAGCGGGTATAGTCAGGTGAACACTTCTCATTGAATGCAACCGAAAGTAGCTATTCGGCCAAGTCGATTTAGACTATGGATTTGTTTGGTGTTACCAATATCTTGATGTGATCGTCCTTACGCTTGACAAGTTCCTCGAAGCCTTTTTGAGCGATGTCATCCAGGTATATGCGGCTCGTGATCATAGTCTCGACACCCTTGAACTTGCCTGGCACGCACATTAGCTACATTTGGCTGTCGCGCGGTATACTGACCAGCCACGAATGCATCGACTGTTTCTTTGAAGTCCTTGTCGTCATATGCAAATGCGCACTTGGTTGTGATCTCTTTCATGATGTAGTGGAGGAAGGGTATGACCATCTGCTGATGTCAGCGACGTAGTCTAATCTCGTATACTCGACATACTGGTGTTCCCCAAGCAGCCACGTTCATGTATGTCCCTCTGAACCTCAAGGCGTCCATCCCTGCATCAAACCCCTTCTGAGCACCCGCACAGTCAAAAGCGACGTCGACGCCCTCTCCTCCAGTGAGCTCGCGACACTTGTCTCCGACATTGTCTTTGATGGGATTGAACACTGCATCTGCAACCTGCTTATTCTGCGCTGCACGAGTGGTAGTCGGCTCCGAGATGAAGATCTGTTTGCATCCACGAGCTCGAAGTCCCAGAGCACATGCGATACCAATAGGCCCGCCTCCGAGGATCAATGCGCGTGTTTGCGACCAGTCCGAGACGTCGCATTGAGAGATCGCGTGCCATGCTACGGCTAGAGGCTCGATGAGGGCGGCAAGACTCAGGTCTACGTCGTCTGGCAGTGGGTAACACAGTTTGGCATCGATAGCAACGGCCTCGGAAAAGCCGCCACCAGTGCCAGAGAGGCCTTTGAAACCGAGAGTTGAGCAGCCGTGGGTGCTGCCAACGGTACAGCGCGAGCACTTGCTGCAGTAGATGCGAGGGTCTACCATGACTTTTTGACCAGGCTTCAGATTGAATCCTGGAGGGTGGCTTACGATGCGACCTGCGAACTCGTGACCCATGGTTACTGGTAGATGCTGTTTAGTGGCTGGGTGTGGTCGTTCTGGTGGAGGGATACCAATCGGGCCTGAGTGTATTAGCAAGGGTTACCGAGTGATTCTCAAGATTTGTCTACCATATTCATACTCGTGGAGGTCGCTCCCACATATTCCACACCATTCTATGTCCACGAGAGCTTCATGCTCATCTGGTACTGGCTTCGGCACATCGACAACCCGGATATCTCCCTTGGCATAATATTGTGCTGCTTTCATATTTTGTCGACTTGATTTCGATTTCGCGAAGTTTCCATGAGTGCGACTAGCTGGTAGATATACCTAATGCTGCCTGTGGCCTTGCATGGGTCATGTAAGACCAACCTGACTCCATCCTCGCAAGTCAGCTCGAGCTTATGCGCCACATGATCAGATCAATCAGATTCTAGTTGTTGTTTGGCGCCTCGGGAACTAAGAGGAATTCAAAGCCGAAGCTGACGTCCGGATATGCATATGCACTTCACAACCTTGACTGTGGGGTAGTACGGGCTGTACTGTCTACCTAGGTAACGCTGCATCTGGAAGAACTTGGAACGAGATGAAAAGAGATTGCGAACAACAAACAATGCTACATCTCTGCATAGACTTGTGCGACCCTTTATTGGAGGGTATATTCGCCTTGAGGCCATGCAGGGTCGAGTATGAAGGGATGAAGGTCCAATCGAGGCGCGGGCAGCTACCCCTCGACGCCATACCGCGTATAGCCTAGTACCAAAGCACTTTAACTTCTACCGAACCAATACTTCTTTCTTCGCACCATCATTCCCGCTGGCAACATTCTTGACTATCGCTGAATATTGCTACACACCCGTTGGTCTTACCACAATATATTCGCTACGATGCAAAAGTCACGATGGGCACCTAAGGCGGAAGACGAGGCCGCAAAACCAACCACAGAAGAAGCCACTGCTCCTGTTAGTAAAATCCTCAGAACCAGTGACTAAAGCCATGTCCTGCCCATACCATGTATCACTATGATTCAGAATACATGATTAACCAACTCCAGCCCGTGAGTGTGTCCTACGAACCCGCATACCATGACCCATCCGTAGACCCGTTCGCGCAGACAGCCAGCACCGATGACCTTTTCTTTGACGATGACATCACGCCCATCGCAGAGCCAGTGGTCGAGCAGGATCCTCTCGAGGTCGAAGTCCAAGATGCCGAGTACATGCCCGACGACGTTCCACCACCAACAGCACCACCAACGCATTTGACGCCACACATTCCACAAGGTCCCCGCAATACTGAACGAGGAAATCGCGGGCGCGGAAGAGGAAGGGCCCGTGGACGAGGCCGCGGTGGACACGTGGGCGATATACGAGAGCTGGAGAAGAAGGAGGCACAGGACAAGGAAGCAAAAGCTGCGGATCCAGCGCCGGTACCAGCTGTCACGGAGCCTACTAGCACAGCAGAGGATGCGGAAGCTGCTCCACCACCTAGTGCGCCAACGGAACTCAAGGAGAAAACTATGCACTCGGTCCGCGGGGACAGGACGTTGACCGGCGGTCTTGCACGCACACGTCTCACCGAAGAGCAGCTGAACCAAAAGCTTGCCACTATGCGTTCCAAGAATGAGGCACTACAGACCGCACACGCACGTGCCGAGGCTGATCTGGCTGACTTTGAAGCACGTGAGGCCGTACTCAAGATGAAGGACGTGGAACGCAAGAAGATACAGGCTGAGAAGGTAAAGGCTGAGCGGCAGAATCGTCAGCAAATGATGGGCGAGCGTGAGAAGAACAGGCAGCGAAAGCTGAATGCGCAAGGGGGTCGAGAGTGGGATTTCGAGAAAGAGGAGGGATTCTCGGGCACTGGTGAAGAGAGGCGGCGAGGAGCTACAAGAGGTGCACACGGCGGCATTGCGCCCTCCCGGCCTGTTGAAAGTTCTCAGCCCGCGTTCGCGCCTGAACAGAACGACGCTGCCAATGGCTCCAGTAAGGCAAGGGGACGAGGACGCGGCCGAGGTGGCAGGGGTGGCAGAGGTGGACGTGGCGATCATGACGGTTCGCACAATAAGAAGCGTAGCGAGCAGCACCCTCCATCCGCAGCTGACTTCCCAGAGTTGCCTTTTGCCCCTGCTAGCAAGGGCGACAGCACAGCCAAGAAACTCGATTTCCCAATAAAAGGAAAGTCCACTGAAGCTACCCAGGACAAGCCATCAGATGCGGCTGAGCGACCAACTGTCAAGACCCAGGAGTCATTCGGCATACCGTCTCCCATGGAGAAGGGCCGTAGCTGGGCTGATGAAGTGGCTTAGGAGGCCGAGCAGGACACCAAGACGTTTGAGAGATGCAACAGTGGCGTCCTTCCAGAGGGGTCGATGCTGGACCTTAGAGGTGGAGGCAATGCAAGCGCGAGTGGCTTCTCGGATCCAATCAGCCTACC
Organism: Setomelanomma holmii; assembly: GCA_010015745.1. Lineage (NCBI taxonomy): Eukaryota > Fungi > Ascomycota > Dothideomycetes > Pleosporales > Phaeosphaeriaceae > Setomelanomma > Setomelanomma holmii. The sequence goes on from ML978196.1 coordinate 118,499, forward strand.
GCAACCCGATCTCGTGGAAGCGTGGCTGAGTGGCCATGGCCGAGCTTGCCTAGCGGGGTGTTCGAGCAGGTGCCTGACTTCCAAAGGCTCGATCGACAACTTCGGAATATCTAGTGATGGCTTTCAAGCTCCTGTATCAGCCTCGAACTCTCTGCTATCGAAGGCAGAAGATAGTGGTGTTGAAGAATGGCTCGACAGCTGCGAGAGGTGCTATTCCAACCATTCCTGGCAGCTTGATGTACACCGCCATCACTCTACCGCGAAAGCCTCCGGCAACCACGATGAGCTCCGAGAAGATGACGCTGCAACTATAACCGAAGTTAGACAAGCCACCTCGATTCTCCAAGTTGAGCTTGCTTACAGCACCCAGCCTAGCTTCAGCAGACTCAAGATCCTACTCCGGGGCAATTTAGCGCTCAATGCGAAGATGCTTTCAAGCATGCTCTGGACAGATGAACAATACACCGCGTGGATGGACCATGCGCAGGCTATATTAGACATACACATCCAGCTTGCGGCGGCGTTTGGCACTCGAACGTGGATTTGGGATAACAAAGCTGCCGATGATGAGCTGGAGACATGCAGCACATCAGAACCAGCACTTTACCTGCGAGGAGGCGCAGACGATCGCTCTGATCAGGATGCGGAACCTGACGCTGCTTTGACTGGGCTTCTAGACGATCTCGACAATGCATCAAGCAATGAGATCCTAGCGTGGATCGAGTATGACCTTCGCGCCAACTCGCTGCCTCAATCTGCGTCTCCGCTGCATGAGAACATACAACTTCGCCATCGTTCAAAATCTGAGCCGATTCTGTCTAGCGAGTTGGTCCGAACACCCAACAGACCACAAGAACCAGCACGTATCATCTCAGTCCTCCCAAGTGCGCCTTCCCAATCACAACCATCTCCGGTGGACCAATCGCTTGATTCACAACCCGCCGATGCACTGAGCACAAGTCCTCCTCCTGAACCAACGGATCTAGCAACGCTTCCTGGCTCACCGGAGCAAGAGGGCGAACCACTGACGCCCGAGGAGAGCGATATGCTGAACAAGAGATTTCAAGGGCGACCCCGCGGTTCATCGGATTGATCGTATCCTGTATCTCCTCTTGATGTGTAGGCGAGGTGAGAGGCTGCTGGTTGAATTTTCTGGAGGTAGACAGAAGTAGCAAGGCCCAATTGAAAAAAAGATCTGTCGTCGAAGCTGATGCTTTTCTACCCCCGACATGCGCGTTCTCTGTATTGCGTGATATATGATGCTTGACTGGTATTAGGAGTGATGACGACGGCGACGAGAAATGTCCACGAATGCGTGGGACCAGAAGTGCAGTCCCAATGCTCATCTAGGGTAGGAGTCTCGTATGCTTTTGCTCTGCCGAGAGGAAGTAGAAGAATACATTGAGAAAATAACAGAGATGAGAAATGGAAAAAGCCAGGGAAAGTAGAGAAGTTGAAGATCAGGGTAATGGAAGAGACGTAAAGAAGCAGTGGGATAAGTATGTATGCTGTGCATGTATCTATACCCATCTATGATATCTTCATACACTTAACACAGAAGTCATGACTGTGAACCAAGGTATCGAGCGGGGAATTTGCACATCCACAACTATAAACCTTTCATATATTCAACAATTCTCATATGCAACCTAAGAGCTTCGTCAACCCCAGGAGACAAGTAGATTGAAAGATTCGCACTCGGCATACACCATGTTACCCTAGCACCCCCGCGTGTAACCAGGAGCAGTTCATTCTCCGTGTCTAGATCTGTATCTAGCACGCTCACTCGTTATGCAACGACGACGACACCGTCAAAGACAATGCCGAGAACGGCGAATACGAATATATAGGTTTGAGTGGAGGTGCAGTTGTTTTTATCGACTAGCTTCCAGGGCCTGGAGTTTATTTGCTTGGTGCGCGAACACGCCGGATGGGAGTTTGAGGAACGAGTCAAGGACGAAGGACAAGAAGTATGGAGGGTAAGGTGGGGAGCGAGGGCGAGAGGGTGAGGGAAGGGTCGAAGGAAGAAAGGGGTGAAAATAAGTGTGATCAATCGTGAGGCCACGGCGAGAACCGTGTTTGGTGCGCAAATTGCGACGTCACTTTGCCTTACAAGGTGGTTTTCCACCGTTTGCAATATTCCACTCTCACTGTGGTTTAGAAACGGAGTGTGGTGGCTTCGGAATGCAGGTCCGATATTGAATTCTGTAGACTCCGCTCAACCTTCATGTGCATTACAATACATACAATATAGTCTAACAATCGTGAACCCCACTGCGCTCTCCTATGCTACTCTGCACAAAAGATCGAAACACTCAGACTTCGCGCCGTCCACCAGTTTTCCAAGCCTCGCAAAGGAAGATCACGACCCGCGCCCGCTATGATCAAAGACGAAGAAAAGCTACACAGTCGATGGCACACCAAGTTCATGGTGTAGGATTGCTATGCACGGCATACCGACTGCAGACCGTGTCAGCAAGCTCGAAGAAGGGGTATCAGAGATGGTGAGGACGTTAGATGCATGCAGTCAGGGAGCTTATGACTCGCCTCCGGTTGATGCTGGTGCACCTTCCGCTCCACCTCTGAATGAGCCCCTGCCGCCTCGTCCACCTCGTCCGCCGCGCTCGCCACCCCGAGCACCGCGAGGAGCGCCGCCACGACCTCCGCGACCACCGCGACCACCCTCACTATCTGAGGCACCTCCACTTCGGTAGCCTCCAGAGCCCTGGACGCCACCTCGATTGCTAGCTTGCCAATTTCCGGCACCGTAGCGAGGTCCCGCATTGGCGGGGCCGCGCTCGTTGTAGATCTTGACAGTTGGCTTGTCGGGACCTCCGCGTGCGTTCCTAACCTCGTCCGAGACACGACGGAGAGCAGCCTGCATGTCTGGTGTGGTGGCGAAGTGAGCGACGTAGAAGTGCTTGATCTTCTCCATCTTCTCGACCTTTGCCCGATCCTCCTCAGCAAGCAGATTCTTGGCCTCTTCCTCGTCCTTGACACCTGAGATGAACAATCCCTTGCTATCTTTGCGCTCCACGTGCTCTCGAGGAGCAGGAGAAGCTGGACCCTTTTCAGGTGCCGAGGTACCGTTTGGCTTCACCTCGCTTGGGATTGCTTTCTCAGCAACAGCATTGGCGGGCTCGTTGTTGGTCGGTTGAGGAGTGGCAGCCTTTGTCGGTTCCTTTGGTACCGGCGCAGGAGCAGGAGAAGGTTCGGTGCGCGCGGGCTGGTTTGGCTTGATCTGCTGTTGAGGAACTGGCGGAGTCGCGACAGCAGGGCGAGGCTGTTGAGGGGCGTTACCAGGAGGACCTCCAGGACGACCCTGAGCTGGCGATGGGGCAGCTGGGCTGGGAGCAGTGGCGGGAGGTGCAGTGCTGGTAGTGGCTTGTGCAGGCTGGGCGGCTTGACCAGGAACAGCCTTTCCACCACGGTGGGCGAAGTTGAAGCCTTGGGCCCTCATCTCCGTACCGATTCTACCGTTGTCGATGTCCAAGACAAGCCAGCCGTATGCAGCATCCGCCAGATTGAAGTTCCACATGTTCTTGAATGCGCTCTCGTCGATTATTCCGCTCTGGGGTCCAGGTGCTGGACCCCCGAATGGGTTTCCACCATTTGCGACGGTAGGCATCTTTTGCACAATGTCGAGGGCAAGGGTTAGGAGACGCTGCTGTGACTCGCTATCGGCAACGGCGGGCTCAACCTCTGTCTTGACTGTGTCCCATACATCATTGAATGAAGCTTTCGATGCCGCAAGCTTGCCGCGGTAATGGTCGAGGGTTGGGTTGACGCTGAACTCGTTGTAGGAGCTGCCATAGCGGAAATGCAGACCAGCGGAGACAGAGAAATCAGCCTTGAGCGTGACAGACAGCTGATTTAGCAGTCCCTCACGTGCCGGCGACGCATGTGTAACGAAAATGCGAGTCTCGGTCGGATCGTAGACGCGGTTTGCTGTGTCGACCAGCTCGCCCATTTGTAGCAGAGTAGTCCACATGGTACCCTGGCCGCCTGCAATCGTCGTCCTGCCCTCGCCATTATCGAACAGCTTGTGCATGACCACGGCACCACCGAGACCCAGCAGACGGAGCTTCACGCCGCCGACATCCAGTAGCCGTGAATGCGCCTCGTCTATGATGTGCAGGTTGTCAACCTTGTACTCGCCAGACCGCAGCTTTTCCAACACCTGCACATCTTCACATGCGCCCCATACAGTGTATACAGGCACGTTTAGTGTGTAGGTCTTATTAAGGAAGAGCGGTAGTTCTGATAGTGGCAGATGCTCTCGCGCGAAACGCTCCTTGATCGGTGGTTGCGGCGGGGCTTGGGCGATGGAACGCTTGACGCTGTCCGACAGCAGAGGCGAGTACTGCGCAACGTGCTTCAGAGTCCTAGACTCGTCAGTATCTCGCTCACTTGTTTGTGTTGCCAAGACTCTTACTTCTCCGCAATGCGATCTAATGAGCGATCATCGTAGAAACCAAAATCGCCAGTGTGGATAATGTAGTTTGCGCGAGCGTCTGCGGCGAGCTGGTTGAGTGATTGGAGGTTTCCTGAATATCGTCAATCTACGGTGACTTATATCATACACGCCTCTCTCACCTCGAACATCAGCAATACAGAGCACTCGGACGCTGCCCTGCTGAATCACGCGGCCCTGGTTAGGGAGCAGCGGGACAGCTCCAGGCGCGGGACCTGAGGGGGCGCCAGGCGCACCGCCGTTAGGAAGGTACTGGCCGGGGTAAGGGCGCGGCTGGTTGGGAGCTTGCTATGGCAAGTTAGTTAGAAGGTCGATGTGATTGAAATGGTCCCACAAATAGGTCACTGTACTTACTGAAGCCATAGAGTCGGAGGCGGAGAGATTGGAGATGATGCCAGGTAATGCGATCTAGGACGCAGAGTATCGGCAAAAGTGCGGCGTGGGGTATATGATAGTCTGGAGTGTGAAAAGAGTATATGGAGCCTCCTCGTTCGGGTGATGGCGATGGTGGTTTGTGCTGTGCGTTTCTGGTGGTTGCTCCTTCCTGTGTTTTTGAGCTCGGCGCACGGACAAATCATATTCACTAGCGCGTTCTGGCCTATCAACCTGCTTCACCCCAGGACACAACACCTCCGCACGTCTATTAGCATTTAGTCAGGTGTCAACCTACTGCACACCATCATGTATCCTGCTTCCTTCTCAGGGACTCTTGTTCGTCACAGCACATCAAAGGATCGACTGAGCGTACCATGTTCCACCGCATCGCACGCGTCGACTACCACGCCTAGAACCTTCCATACGCCATTACCACGACCACAACTAAGAGACAAACCAAAAAATAACACGGGGTTTTGGTCCAGATTGCAAGAGCCAGGCATCATTTGATATGAATAGGGAGGCCATTCAACCACTCGCGTGAGCGGATAGCTTCGGCAGGTTCTCGAGGCACCATTCACTAGGATCATCTCGCACTCCGCCATCGATCTAATGATGCTCTAATATGCATGCTATTGAGTATCTCAGGCTTCCGAGACCCGGTTACGATCCCATTGCACGGCCATGGCTGTTGCAAAATGTCGATAAGTATTGTCGTCCATGACGAAACCTTTCGAAAGACGCTATACTATCCGGCGGTCGCAGGTCAAGATCTCGACTGGATCACTCTACCAGTACAAAGAAGCTTGGAAGCGTCCATCTGAAGACATGTTTCCACGGAGGCAGAGCTGCTCTCGCAGTCCTTTTCGGCGAGAAACACGTATGATTGGCTGCCTCAATGTCACGTCCAATTTGGGTTAGGCTAAGCTGTTGGACCCCGTTCCCCACCTTGCTCGAAAAAAAAGTTGGCCGCCCTCCATCACCACCGCCAAATTCCTTGATCTTTCCGCTGTTCTGCGATTGATCATTGTGTGGCTTGCCTTTATACACGTTATCTGTACAAAGCACAGTCATGGATGAGCAACAGTTTGTGCAGTTGCTTGAGGGCCTGCTGCAGCGTAAGCAAGTCGATGCAGCCTCGTCTCCCAAAGCTAACAAGACGCAGCCGACACCGAGCGTGTCAAGACAGCCACATCCACACTTAACAAGAACTACTACAGTTCGCCCGCATCGCTCAATGCTCTGCTTCAGATTCTTTGCGGACACCCCAAGCCAGAGCTGCGCCAGTTGGCCGCTGTCGAGGCGAGGAAGCTCGTAACCAAGCACTGGGCTAGCCTGCCTACCGACCAGAAGAGCTCGCTCCGCAACCAGCTTTTCCAGTTCACACTCAACGAAGACCACACCCTCACCAGGCATTCTGCCGCCCGCGTCATTGCAGCTATCGCATCGCAAGACTTCGAAGACGGCGAGTGGGCAGATCTGCCCGGATACCTACACCAGGCTGCCACTAGCCAAAATGCGCGACAGAGGGAGGTGGGCACGTACATCATCTGGACGACCCTGGAGTCCACTGGCGATGCGTTCCCCGGCAAGTCGGCCGATCTCTACAAGCTGTTCAGCACGACCATCCAAGACCCAGAAAGCGCTGAGGTTCGGATCAACACTCTGCTTGGGCTGAGCCGCTTGGCGATGCTTTTGGAGCCTGATGAGGACCCAAAGGCTCTTGCGTTGTTTCAGGAAGCCATTCCAGGAATGGTTGCCGTGCTCAAGTCCACCGTCGATGAGGGCGATGAAGACCGCGCGATGCAAGCATTCGAGGTTTTCCAGACCCTCCTTGGCTGCGAATCTGCTCTCCTTCAGAAACACTTCGGTGACCTCGTCAAGTTCATGTTGGAGCTTGCATCATCCACAAGCGTTGAGGATGACTACCGGTCGCAGGCACTTGCCTTCCTCATGCAATGTGTGCGCTACAGGAAGCTCAAGGTGCAGGCTCTGAGGATCGGCGAGGAGCTCACACTCAAAGCACTGCACATCGTCACTGAGCTTGGCGACCTTTCCAGCGAGGATGAGGATGTTACACCAGCGCGATCGGCCCTTGGCCTGCTCGACATCCTCGCGTCCAGCCTCCCTCCCAGCCAGGTCGTCATTCCCCTGCTGAAGAACCTTGGAAACTACTTTTCTTCCCAGAACCCCGACTACCGTCAGGCTGGTATCTTGGCACTGGGTATGTGCGTTGAAGGCGCCCCTGACTTCATTGCCACTCAACTGCATGAGATCCTGCCCATGGTTCTTCACCTCCTCGAGGACCCAGAGCTCAAGGTCCGAGCTGCTGCGCTCAACGGTGTAGCTCGTCTGGCTGACGACTTGGCCGAAGATGTTGGCAAGGAGCACGCTCGTCTCATCCCAGCCATGATCAAGAACTTTGACTTGGCCGCCAACAACGTGCAGAACGGTGAAGACGAACGCAACCTGGCCATCATTCGAGGCAGCTGCCATGCGATCGACTCGCTCATTGAAGGTCTCGAGCCCGAGGATGCCGGCAAGTACGTGCCTGAGCTCATTCCCCGCTTCAGCAAGCTTTTCCATCATGAAGACCTGAAGGTCAAGAGCGCCGCCATTGGCGCTGTAGGCTCAATTGCTTCGGCTGCTGAGCAAGCTTTCCTTCCATTCTTCGAGCAGATCATGGCCGAACTTTCACCTCACGTCAGGATCAAGGATAGCCAGGACGAGCTCGACCTGCGTGGCGTGACCTGCGACTCAATGGGCAAGATCGCTTCTGCTGTTGGCGCTCAACCGTTCGAGCCATATGTCCTTCCCCTCATGGAGGCGTCCGAGGAGGCGCTCCACCTTGATCACCCACGCCTGCGAGAGACCAGCTATATCCTATGGAGCACCATGGCGAAGGTGTACGAGGAGCAGTTCACCAAGTACCTTCCGGGTGTCGTCAAAGGTCTGCAGGACTGCCTTGAACAAGACGAGACTGGTCTTGATGTTGAGCTAGGCGAAGAGGCTAAGGATCTTATTGGCACCGAGGTTGTCATCGAAGGTCGCAAGGTCAAGGTCGCTGCTGCCACCGACGACGACGACGACGACGACGACAGTGATCTGAACGAGGCTCTCATGGCCGAAGATGACGATGACGAGTGGGACGACCTTGGTGGCGTCTCTGCTGTTGCTATGGAGAAGGAGATTGCGGCTGAAGTTTTGGGTGATATCATCACCCACACCCGCGCCGAGTACATGCCCTACCTTGAGAACACCGTCACCAAGCTCCTGGAGCTTGTTGACCACGAGTACGAGGGTATTCGCAAGGCCGCCCTCGGCACGCTATGGCGCACATTTGCATGCTTGTTCGGCATGGCCCAAGACGGCGGTATGCAGAAGTGGACACCTGGTCTGCCGCTTGCTGTTGAACCTCCGGCGGAGTTGAAGAAGCTTGGCAGTCTTGTCATGATGGCTACCATGTCGACCTGGCAAGACGAAATGGATAGGTATGTTTACTCTCCTTTTTCTTATACCCTTGCAAAGATGACACAACCTTCGTTAATCCCAGCTCACTCCGATGCCTACGTGCACTTGAGGTGAAAGCGAAATCACGACTGAGCTTTTTTTTACTCAATAACAATGTTATTACCATGTTGCGAAGAACGGTCACTGACAACGTTCAGGGGCACGGTTACCGACATCAACCGAGATCTCGCCGCCACTCTCAAGCTTTGCGGTCCTGCTGTATTGATGACTGAGAACGGCACCGTTGTTCCAGAGATTTGCCAGCAGCTCCTCGCTGTAATTACCAAGCGACACCCCTGCCAGCAGGACCTTGGTGACGAGGCGGATGAGGACATTCTAGAGGAGTCGTCTGAGTACGATTGGCTGGTAATTGAGACTGCCATGGAGGTTGTTACATGCCTTTCGGTCGCTTTGGGTGGTCAGTTCGCCGAGCTCTGGAAGATGTTTGAGAAGCCCATCATGAAGTACGCAAGCAGCCAGGAGTCGACCGAGCGAAGCGCGGCCGTCGGTACCATCGCTGAGTGCGTCGGTAACATGGGTGCTGGATGCACAGCATACACTTCTGCCCTTCTCAAGCTCCTCTTGCACCGCCTCTCCGACGAAGACCCCGAGTCCAAGTCGAACGCTGTGTATGGCATGGGACTGCTGTGCGAGATGACTACCAACGATGCCGAGATCCTCAAGTCGCTGCCTAGCATCTTCTCCAAGCTCGAGCCTCTCCTCGATGCGCAAGACCAGGCGCGTCTTCTCGACAACACTGCGGGTTGCGTGAGCAGATTCATCTCCAAGCACCCAGACAAGCTTCCAATCGCCGAGGTGCTACCCCGCCTTGTGCAGCTGCTGCCTCTCCGCGAGGATTATGAGGAGAACAAGCCGGTGTTTGGCATGATCGTTAAGCTCTACCAGAAGAATGACGCCACAGTACAGCAGCTTACGCCACAGCTGATGCCCGTTTTCGAGAAGGTGCTCGGAGAGCCACACGAGCAGCTCGAGGACGAGACACGGTCGCAACTGGTGGAGCTTGTTCAGTACCTGCGCAAGTAGGAGGTTTCTTGGTTTTACCCGGATTGAAGGATACCCGTCGTAAGACACTGTAGATGAGAACACGATCTGGGGTCAGACGCACAATGATACCCTGATGATGACACGATGATGAGAAAAAATTTGCCATAACAAAAAATCAATCCGATAGCGTAGCCTGGATGTCTCCAGCGCATTTTAACCAATGTTTTGGTGGTTGCGATCAGTGCGTGAAGCTAGCCAGGGCACAGCGACCCCGTGTTTTGGACGCGTGACGACGGTCCTTCTTCCTGTTCCTGGCGCGCCAAGGCCTATGATCTGCAGTGACGTACAGTACAACAACTGCCTAAACGCTGCATGCTTCACGCTTCACGCTTCACGCTTCACGTTGCCGCAGCACCACCCACCATCGATCGTCCGGTGCGCGTATCCTCATCGCTACAGCTGCAGGCTTCACCACAGCTGCATACTACTTCCTGGCTTCGCTCTGTTGCCGACAACAAGAGCTCGTCTAGCTTCAGAGCTCCGCGCCACCTCGGCTCGTCGTCGCGTCAACTAGTGAAGCTATACAGGCACCACTCTGTACGATCATTCAGACGCCGATCACGATACAACCTTCTCTCCCAGAGACGCTCTGCGCAGTAGCACTGGGTTGAAAATGGCGCCGCCATGCTCCCGCGGATGGGGAACCATCACCGTTGGTCTGCTCGCCATCTTCACTGGATCAGCGCTAGCAGGTCCAGATCTCACATCCAAGCACGAGAAGGGGCGATGCGCGATCAGAGGGCAATGTGGAAAGCAGGGCTTCTTTGGCTCAGAGCTGCCCTGCCCCGACAACGGACCCGCAAAGGCACCCGACGCCGATGTAAGGAAGAAGTTGGTTGACATTTGCGGCGAGCAATGGACCGACACCGACGTGTGCTGCGAAGAAAATCAGATCGACGCGCTAAAGGCAAACCTCGACCGCGCCACGCCCATCATCAACTCCTGCCCGGCCTGCAAAGAGAACTTTTACAACCTCTTCTGCACCTTCACGTGTTCGCCCGACCAGTCGCTCTTCATAAATGTCACGGGCACCGAGCCAAAGGGAGACAAGTTCTTGGTGACGGAGCTGGATAACCTCGTATCAAACGAGTATGGGTCGACCTTCTTCAACAGCTGCAAGGACGTCAAGTTCGGTGCAACCAACAGCAAGGCCATGGACTTCATAGGAGGCGGCGCGAAGAACTTCACTCAGTTCCTCAAGTTTCTCGGGGACAAGAAGTTTTTGGGGTCGCCCTTCCAGATCAACTTCCCACGCCCAGACCAGAAAGACTTCCCTGGGATGGACCCTATGAACAAGCACGCATACCCGTGCAATACGACCGACGAGCTCTACCGTTGCGCCTGTCTGGACTGCGGCGGGTCCTGCAACGAACTGCCCGAGGTCAAGGAGGTTCAACAGTGCCACGTTGGTCTGCTACCCTGCCTGTCTTTCGCCGTCATCATCATTTACTCCTTTTTCCTCGGATTACTGTGCGTTATGGTCACAGCGCACGTTGCCTGGCAGAAGCACTCGAGACATAAGGATGAGCGTATGCGGCTCTTGCAAGATCTCGAGCCTAGCGATGACGAGGACGAAGGCGACATCGTACACAACGTGGGCATGCTTGACCGCCCTACAAAGCACTACTTCATTAATACATGGTGTGATCGCATGTTCAGTCGTCTCGGATACATTTGCGCCAGGTTCCCAGCTATCACCATCTTCACCAGCGTGCTCGTGGTGGTTTCAATGAGCTTGGGTTGGATGAGGTTCCAGGTCGAGACTGACCCCGTCCGCTTGTGGGTCTCACCAGACTCTGCTGCTGCACAAGAGAAAGCGTTCTTCGACGAGAACTTTGGGCCCTTCTTCCGTGCGGAGCAAGCTTTCCTCGTAAATGACACCCACGGCGCAGGACCTGTCCTGAGCTACGAGACGCTCGACTGGTGGTTTGGGGTCGAAAGCCAAATACAGCGCCTGAAGTCATTCGAGAGCGGTGTCACACTCGATCAGGTCTGCTTCAAGCCCATCGAAGATGCTTGCGTAGTGCAATCAATCACAGGCTACTTCCAAGGAGACTTTGCCAACGTCTCACCGAGGAGCTGGCAGGACGACCTGACAGCGTGTGTTGATGACCCCACTTCGTGCTTGCCAACTTTCCAGCAGCCACTCGATCCTCATCTGCTATTCGGCGGTGTTGAAAAGTCCGTCCTTGATGCCAAAGCGCTTGTCGTCACCTGGGTCGTCAAGAATCATCCGGAGGGTACCCCAGAGGAACAACGCGCAATGGACTTTGAGAACGAGATGGAGAACTACCTGAAGTTGGTCGCAGAAGATGCTAAGAACCGTGGCTTGCGCTTGAGCTTCAATACCGAGGTCAGCTTGACGCAGGAGCTGAACAAAAGCACCAACACCGATGCTAAGATCGTTGTGGTGAGCTACATCATCATGTTCCTCTACGCATCTCTGGCACTGGGTTCCACAACACTCACTGTTCGCTCTGTCCTTCGAAATCCGGCCAATGCTCTCGTGCAGTCAAAGTTCATGCTGGGCATAGTCGGCATCATTATCGTGCTGATGTCAGTTTCTGCATCGGTAGGTCTGTTCTCGGCAGCTGGCATCAAGGTCACCCTCATCATTGCTGAAGTCATTCCCTTCCTCGTCCTGGCTGTTGGTGTCGACAACATCTTCCTCATCGTGCACGAGTTCGAGCGTATCAACATCAGCCATCCTGAGGGCGATGTCCCCGAGCGCGTATCTAGAGCTCTAGGACGAATGGGTCCGTCGATTTTGCTATCAGCCTTGACCGAGACAACCGCATTCGCGCTAGGATGCGCGGTCGGGATGCCCGCGGTGCGCAACTTTGCTGCCTATGCTGCCGGGGCGGTCTTTATCAACGCTATCCTGCAGGTCACCATGTTTATCGCCGTCCTTGCGCTCAATCAACAACGCGTCGAGAGCAACCGCGCGGACTGTTTCCCATTTGTCCGTGTCAGCAAAGCTGACCCAGGTTACTTGGGCCACGGGACCGGCGAAGAAGGGGCGCTGCAAAGATTTATTAGGAAAACTTATGCTCCTGCGCTTCTCGGCAAGAAGACCAAAGTCGGAATCATTGCCATCTTCTTTGGCATCTTCACGCTTGGGGTAGCCTTGTTCCCACAAGTCGAGCTTGGACTCGATCAACGCATTGCTCTTCCCAGCGACTCGTACCTCATCCCCTACTTCAACGATCTCTACGACTATCTGGATGTCGGACCGCCAGTCTATTTTGTCACCAAAAATCTCAACGTGACTGAGCGAGCGCTACAGAAAGAGCTTTGCGGTCGCTTCGCAGCTTGCGACGAAGGAAGTCTCGCAAACATTATTGAGGCCGAACGCAAGCGACCGGAGGTTTCATATTTGTCAGCCTCCGCCGCAAACTGGCTCGACGACTTCTTCCTTTGGCTCAATCCTCAGAATGAAAACTGCTGTGTGGACGAGAAGGGCACCACGTGCTTCAAGGACCGACAGCCACCATGGAATATCACTCTCTCGGGAATGCCCAAGGGTGAAGAATTTATTCACTACCTCGAACGCTGGGTCGAGGCTCCGACAACAGAGGAATGCCCGCTTGGTGGAAAAGCCGCCTACTCGGATGCTCTCGTCATTGATTCGAAGCACCTTACCATACCTGCTTCGCATTTCCGCACTTCTCATACGCCCCTACGATCTCAGAAAGACTTCATCGCCGCTTACACCGCAGCGCGCCGTATCGCACAGGAGATCTCGGAGGATGTCGACACCGAGGTCTTTGCGTACTCGAAGTTCTACATTTTCTTCGATCAGTACGTGTCAATAGTGCGGTTGGCTGGTGCCTTGATTGGCTCTGCTCTTGCTGCGGTTCTCGTCATCACCACGATTCTCCTTGGATCCCTCATTACCGCCCTCATTGTCACGCTCGTAGTTGGCATGATCGTCTCCGCTATCATCGGATCAATGGCAGTCATGGGCGTGTCGCTGAATGCTGTTTCACTCGTCAACCTCATCATCTGCGTTGGCATTAGTGTCGAGTTCACCGCACATATCGCACGAGCCTACACTTTCCCCAGCCGCGCTACCATGGAGAGAGCACCTAGACATCGCTTCCGTGGAAGGGATGCGCGTGCTTGGACTGCCATGGTCAACGTCGCTAGCAGCGTCATCAGTGGTATCACCATCACAAAGGTCCTCGGTGTAGCCACCTTGGCCTTCACAAGAAGCAAGGTAAGTACCATCCTGTCTACCTTCAGCACATTTTGTCCTTGTCAATCGACGCGCACAAAATACTGTCTTCATTCAGCCCTCACTAACACGTCAATAGATCTTCGAAATTTACTACTTCCGCGTGTGGGTTGCGCTTGTCCTGTGGGCCTCCACCCACGCCTTGATCCTGTTACCAGTGCTTCTGTCTCTCTTTGGTGGCAGAGGCTACGTCGACCCCGAGAGCGAGGGCGGCCTCGAACAGGACCTCAGGAGCCGACAATACCCCAGCCTCCTCGGCGACGACGACGACGAGTACAGCGACGACGATTAAGAGTTCCCTTCTATGCGCAGCATGCGGCGCCTCGTGCGCCGCGAATCGTTCCACGTTTGTCGCGGGCTGAAGCTCTGGTGGATCAAGCTCTGCTTCCTGGTCAATCACTACCTCGATCGTCTTGATAGTACAAGGGCAGCCAGGGTCCCGCTTAACCGCAAAGTGCCCTTTGTGCCGGATTTCGAAGAACTTCTACAAGGTAGGGATCTGGAAGATGAGGTGCCGCAGTCGAATGTGCAAGGTATTCAGTATGCTGGAGTTAGACACGAGGAGGTTTTGGTTGCGATTGATGAGGAGAATGTTTTGGAAGCTGAGCGTGGGCCGGATGAAGAGGTGCATGGGCATAGTTTGTATTCGGGTAGTGCAAGGTAGATTGGGTGGTGTAGGGTGGGTGGGCTGGGCATATGGTAGCAGAGTAGTGCGAATATATTCACAATGCACTGAAGTGATTATTTGAATTTGGTCGAATGCGTAGTGATGATGGTGTTGATTGCGCGAAGATGCTCTGTGAAAAGTACGCTAGACTACTTGACCTTGGATTGGCATCATCCAAGATTTGGGCAATACACGAGCCTGATTATACTCAACACATCCTCGACCACAATTCCATTCCCGAACATGCACTCTCCGACATCTCCATCCCCTCTTCCAATCCGTGATCCGGTAGCCAAAACGGATAGTACGGATGTGCCACTGGACTATATACAACCTGTCCACCCTGCGCACTCCAGAGCCGCACCTTGGGCGTCATGAACAGGCTCAATTCTTCTAGCTCGGCTGGATTGGTGGGTAGAGGTGCAGAGGCGAGCATATGTGGGTTTGGTGAGAAGGCGAGTGCGAGAGTGTAGAGGTTCCTTAGGTACTGGAGGTCAGACACCGCGGAGTGGGGGATGGGAGAGGGTGGGAAGCGTGTGGATGGGTAGGAAGGGTATGGGAGGAAGCGAGGGGAGGCTTGTGGTCGCGGCTGAGGTTGATGTCAGGGTTGCGCGTGGTGCTGGTGTTGCTGCTGGGATTCTGTGTCGATGTCCAGCTTGCTCTTCAACATATCAGCCATTTCAGCATCACGTAGGCTAGCAAGATGTGCGTCCATAGCGTTCTTGATGACTTGGTCTGCGCGGGCGAGTTCAGCTTGAGTGAGTTCAGTCTGACTAAAATTCGGAACCTGGTCGCGTGATGCAGGTGGGAGTTCAGTTTAGTTCAGTTCAGCGTCGTTGAATGTCTCGTTCTTGTCACCAGAGAGCCTGTAGTCTTTCACGCCGGCGATGATTAACTGCTCATCCAGTGACGTGTCGGGTGGGAAGTAGACCCATTGACCATCTTCGTCGCGATTGAGGTTTGTAGACTGAAGTTGTTCGGCCAATTGGTCGACGTCGACGTTGTTGGTGTGTGGATTGTTTGACGACATGCTTGCTTGAGTGAAGTGGCGAGTGGAATTGCTTATGGGTGGTTGAGTTCAGATTTGTGTCAGAGGTTACGAGCAGGTGGGAACAGATTTGTAGTGACATTGCTAGCTTGAATGTTACGCAGACAGTTACTGGGCGGTGGTAGGCGGACATTGTGCAGTCACTGCCTCGAACTCACTACATAGTACAAGCTCACAGCTGTGCTCACCACCAGTTTTTCTTGGGTTGAAAGCTGGTTGGCTAGGCTCCCATGGGCTGTTGTGCGTCCAAATCTGGTAAGTCCAATTGCTGGTGAAGGTGAGGTACCTCGAGATCAAAGTTCTCCGCATCTCCAACGTCCTTTTGCCCTCACTTTAACAAGTGTAGTCGTCTTGCAATGCCTACAATGTCGATGCAATGGACACCCCGTGGCTGCCATTCATACATCTGACTGCTGCTCCCACTTTCAGCCATTCGCAACAACGAAACGCACACCCATTTTCTCAGGCGGTCGCGTTCAGATCAGCACACCGCTTTCACCTACCGATTACTCGCCGCGTTGCCCGAGTATGTGCAGCGCGCTCGTCTAGTCTTTTTCGACAATGAAGGCGGTAATGACTGGGACAGAAGGTTTCAGCTCAATAAGGTCAAGTACGCCATTGACAAATTCTTAGTCGACCTTCAAGCATGGAAAACTACTAAGCTGGTGAAAGTGGAACTGAAGTGGGATGGATTGATCAAAGACAAGGCTGTCAGAAAAGATCTCGCCACGGATGATACTCAGATGCTCCGCTCGAGGAATAAAATAAAGAGGGTTGTGGTGGTGGCGGATGAGGATACGGATTCCGATCAGGCTTTGGGGCTTATATAGAAAAGGCAACTTGAAGAGACTTCGAGCAGGGACCGTGGCATCACAGATCATTGTAGCGTTTGGTCAGCATGAGGCTGCTGCTCTAGAGCGTGGAGGAAAACACACATCAACCGACAACAACCGACACCATTTCGTTCGCTCGTTCCATATCTTCCGCCACAATTTCTCTCCTAGCTTTGTTGACAATCTGGTCTCGAGAAAATCTTCTCCCACCCTCCGAATCGTACGTCCTCTTCGTAGTCCTAGTCTTACACAGCCTCCCATCACTTTGCTCGACCAAAGCTTCGCTCCCCACACACCTACGACACCACAGCATATTCCATGGGTCATACTTCCTTCTGATCCCCAACAACTTCTGATAGTTCTTCCCGAAGAAAGCCTGCTGCCACTCCGGCTCATACGAATCCGCTTCATTGAAGTACGCACCAGTGTCTGGAGAAAGTTGTCGCAGAGCTTCAGTCTTGTTGTGTGTGATGTCGTGGTACACGGCGTCGATGAAGGATTGCGGAATGCCGTCGGGGAAAGGCGAGACGACGATGAGACTAGTAAGTGTGTTGCGCCATGCGGGGTTCATGGAGATGGTGTTGGGGTAGTATGAGGGTGTGACCGGGGATGCGATCATGTGTCCAAGGACGATTGGCTTGATGAAAGGTGCCTGGAATCATGTTAGCATGAAATGGTGTTCCATGTTGTAGGAGGTACTGTATACATTTGGCTTCGACGCGTCCGCACTAGGCCCGATCTGCGCAAACACTTTTGCAGTCACGTTCGCGTTAGCCAGGCTGTCTGGGCTCAAGAGTCTCGATCCGTATGCCGATCCTCCATTGGCGACAACCTCGTTGGTAGTGTCTTTGTATGTATCGAAATAAGTATCAGCATACGTAATGCTCTGCTCATACGCAAACAGATGACCTTGAGCATCCAGATATTTCTGAACAGGTGCCACCAGCCTCTCGACTGTACCGTTCGGCTTGTCGTACAGATTGAATCCCTAGAGGAACGAAAGCGTCGGCACAATCGGCGGGCCAGCGGTGAAGTAGTATCCATGCATACCACCTGCCTTCAGCTGCGGCATCTCAGCATGTAAGAAGCCGATGAAATCGTAGTACTCGGTCGAGGTATTGGTACTTAGTGACATGAGTCGAAGGGTATGTGAAGTTGTCATGGGCGTTGGGTAGGCTCGGACGATCATCTCAGTAACTACACCATAGGTGCCGCCACCACCCCCGCGGATGGCAAAGAAGATGTCCGCGTTCTTGCATGGGTTGGCTACGAGAACATTTCCATCGGCTGTGACTATGGTAGCCTCGAGATGGTTATCGGCGCACATGCCGTAGGTTGCCGAGAGATCTCCATGACCACCACCGGTGAGCCAGCCGACCAGTCCAACATCGGGATATGCTCCAGTGACAATGACTGCATTGTGTTTCGCAAGCTCACTCTGAACCTCGATACCAGTATGGCCCGCTGCAACTCGAGCTGCTTGAAACGTCGCATTAGCAGTACACGAGGTAGGCTTGAAGGCTTTGATGTACTCGATACCACGAAAGTTGTGAGTCCAGATACTCAAGCTCCCATAACCGATACTGCGACCTGGATAGGAGTGTCCGGTACTCTTCACAACGACGCAAATATTGCGCTCGCCTGCCCATTTCAACGCTGCACCAACATCCTTGGGCGTTGTTGCGTTGACGACAAACGCCGGATAAGCGCCCATCGAACAGCCTCTCGCGCCCGCACCAGGGTCACCTATTATGCTTGTGCCATTGGGACAGATTGGGTTGCACGAATTGTTGGTCCAGATGGGATAGTCGATGCTGACAGGGTTTGTGGCATGCCAAGTTGAATTAAACCATTGCGATGCTACGAAAGCACAAGCATCCGGATTATAATTGGGCTGATCCGGGTAGCACACAGAGCCTGGTGCTACGCCGCGTATCAGCGCGCCTCCGAGTGTCTTATTGAGCGATGCCCATTCTGCTTCGGATGGCCAGCATTGACTATTGGGATCCTACACATTTCAGTCTCAAGTGTACCCGGGGAAGTTTAAATACCTACACATTTGCAGTCGTGAGCGACTGCCGAAGAGAGGAAGTACGACGTCGAAAGGTATGAGTAGACGGTTTGGACGAACTTCATCTTGTCTTCAGGTGGTTGATGAGTTGCTGCTGTCCTCAGCGTATCTGGAGCCTTTTGTAAGCCTTCGCTTTGGTCGCAACGACATTGTACTCCGTTCCACCATGGCCAAATAACTAATACAAGGGTAGCAAACAGCACCATGCGATTGGAATCCTCGGGATGAGATGTACGTGTTTCCTGAGAGATTTAGCGCGTTTGATGTTGCGACCAGTGGTACATTGTGGCTGTGCTGTCAGCGAGCGCGGAAACGAGGAAAGCGAACAGGCTCATTGCATCTCGAACGCCTTAAGGCAGACTGGGTCGCGGTGAGGAATTCTGTGGAGAGTAGAGCTGTTTCTTCAACGTCACGCATGCAAAACCGGGCCAATATTAGCGTGATCGGTGAATGTTTGAAATTGGTGAAGAAACGAGCGGCACAAAGCCTGGTTGGTGCTGTCCTTTGCTTTTCATAACGAGAACTTGCCGAATACCTGTCAACCAGCTACATTTCAAGTCTGGTGCATGTCTGATTGCTCTATGGCATCGTCCGTAGCTATCCGGTTCGAGGTTGCATCCTCTGTCGGGGCTCAGCATCGTGCAGTAGCGAGATCTGCTCGCTATCCTGGTGAAAACGTACACGATGAGCTGAATCATCTTTCGCGAGGCGCATTTCTAAATTGCTTTCGGCTTGCCTTGATTGAAAATGATGGCAGTGATTGATCTGTTACGTGTTAGCAAGTGATTCTAGACTTCCAGAAAAGCGAGATACACCGACATACTATATGTGAACTCAAAAACTTCAGGCGGGTCTACGATGCCTCTTGCTCAATCGCCTGCGAGCACGTGCTGGCTTTGTCGCTGGTTCGAGTCGTTCGTCGTCTGCCAAACTCGGTGCCAGGATGGGTCGATGTGTGCTGCTGCCGGCAACACTTGCGCCATCCCGAAACGCAAAATCCTCTCCGGCTTGCCTGATCAGTACACGACGTGTCCGCTGAAGATCATCGGCAGGGCTCTGTTCTCTGCGGAACGGGTTGTCGGCAAAGATGCGCTTGAGGAAACGAGGCATTGTAGGATGAAGACTGTGTCGGAGCGAGGAATGTAATCGCGAATAAACACAACTTTCAAGAGTAAAGGGCTACACGCTTAAGAAGTACCTCCTGTTTCTGTTTTGGTGGCGATGGATGGTCGGGCGATAGTGCGGGGCTAGGCTCAGCCGCTCCTGCTCTTCGACATATCATTGGCTAGCGCCGTGGGGACCCGTTATGTTGATCAATGGCCTCGAGCCATCCATCTCCTTGACGCGTCGGCTACCATATCCCGACTTAGAGGACTCTGATTGTACCTCATCCTCCGTCCTTTCAATGCTCGAATATCATGTTCTTACAAGATTTTCTGACAATTTTCAGTCTCGCACGTGTTTCTTCCACTTGTGCCGGACGACATCGAAAGTGCAGTGAGCATGGTTAAAGTCATCCATACATTCGGCCTTCAGGCAACTTTTCGCTTTGAGAAATCTGCACTGCATATTGTTTTCCAATCATCTCTATCGACAGGTGCGCAGCATGTCATTCATGTTCATCGTTGACCATACAAAGCTCTCTCATCACCGACAACAAAAGCTTCGTCACCAGCTACCGGGGCTCAACAGGACGGAAACAAAAGACTGACTTGCTCCTGCTTGCCGCAAGCTGCCGTCTCGTCATTCCAGTACCTGTACGCGCTTTATTCAACCTTTGCGCAAGCCTACAATGCGCCAGAAGAGACTTGTGGTTGTACCTCGACCAAATTTCCATCCGGGTCCGCAATCATGACAAAGTCGCCAAAGAAGCCAAGCGCCTTGAATCCGGGCAGTGCTGCTGCAATGTCTTTTTGGGTCTCATCATTATCGATGTCCGCAAAGCCAAAGGCCGCCGCAAATCTGCGGTCTGCGGTCGCGGGAGAGAAATCTAGAACGCCGCGCCTCTTGACAATGTTGACACCAAGATCCTGGAAACAAGCCTTTGCCGCAGCAATGTCGTCGACTACAAGACCGATGTGAGAGAACGTCGTCTGCGCATCGGGCATGTAGGTTCGATTCACCGCTTTCTTGCGACGCGTCAGCTCTGTAATATAAGTCAACATAAGGCATGCGCCGACTCACTTTGTACGACACAAACTTGATTAGTCCATCCATGTTGTTCTTGTCTCTCGCCATCTCCAGCCCAGTCTGATATCCAGCCCCATTTCTGCCACCCTGCGAGTGGCCCATGTACAAGACCGAGAACTCAGATGATACGTCCATTGTGAAGATGTGCCGCACTCCAAGGACTTTGCTGTACCACTGACGTGTAGCTGTGAGGTTTGAAGCCAGCATGCCAAAGTGATTGACGAAGTATCCTTTCGTTGCTGGATCCGCGGGTGGATCGTCGCCCTGAATGTATGACCATGGCGGAATTCCATTAGAGCTTTCCCGGCGGGCTTTATTGCCGTATGCGCAGGCCGAGGAGACTAAGAATGCCGAGAAGTATGTAACTTTCATCGTGGCCTGCTATGAAGGCACTGTAAAGAATGTGAGGCCGCTGCGGTTGACACAATTTATGTAATACTGAGAAGAACTGATTTTTCATAAGTGACGGGCTTGATTCTGAGTCCTGTTGGCAAGATCTCCTGTTTATATACAGCTGTCTCGACCTCCCTCTACCCACGAGTCAAACCCGCATGCATGGGCACTTCGATCTTCTCATTCGCAAGTCCTACCACGAACAGTAGTCTCGCATCATACTTCTCCCTTGAGAACCCCTTCGTACTGGACGATCAGTCTTTGCTTCTTGTCGATGAGGATGACTTACGTCCGTATGACTAGCACGTGATTTCGTTGTTGCCGAAGTCAGCCTCATGTATTTTGACTAGCCCGAATGGGAGAAAACAAGGCATTTCTTCACGTTTCGGTCTGCTCGAGCAAGACGGATGCAAGGGTTGCGATTGGACACACTGCGCACAGTCTTGCTGCTTCGAGGCGTCCAGCCTTTTCTTGCTACTTGCCTTCAACTCACGGCTAGGAGGACTTTCGAAGTACGCATCGCGAAAGCATAAGATGAGAGTCAGGTCATGCTTTATGGCACTCAAGTCACGTTGCATTTTGTTCGTTGCTATCCTGATGCTGCTAGAGTAGACCTGGGTTGGCCAACATCCATGCTCAGCTTCAAACTCGACAGGGTGCGTGTGCACGAAGCCCCTACTGCCGATGCATCATCAAGTAAAACTGTCGTGATCTATGTCTAACGCCAGATTAAACTCTATGCAGATGAGAATTTCGCCGTGATAGCATGCGGCGTGCTGGTGTAGCCCAGTCATTGCTCATTTGATCGTCGGAGTCAGGGCGCACCTAGCACACACGGTGCTCAGAGCGTGTAGCCATGCTTCTTCGCAAGCTGTCTTATGTTAGTGTCGTGCGTACAAGGGTTGTCAACTGAGTTCACTTACCCCGACACGAGCGGCGTAGGACGGGACCTTGAAGAGAAGTGCACAGAAGCTGTACGCGAAGCCGGACCCGGACTGGTTGCCGTACTACGACGAAGTCGTCAGCAAGTATCTGCACGTCCCCGACTACCACACTTACTGTCATGAACGCGAACTGCAAGTTCTTCGTCTCAGCAATGGGCTCGTTCAGCGAAGTTACCTTCATGAGATCGTTGGGATACTGATCGTAGACCTCTTCGACACCCATGTAATCACCCCACTCTGATTTCGTATTGACGAGGGCAGAGAGCTCGCGTCCGACGTGGTCGTGGGTGCGGTACTTCTCGTCCATCTCATTGATGTGCTGCGCGTGCTTGCTAATATGCTCAACAACGGGGCGGACTAGGACCATGATGCCCAGAGCGCGGAAGACCTCGAAAGCGACCATGTCGGAGCCTTTCAGCAGAGCTGGCAATGCGGACGCGCCCTCTTTGGTAGCGTGTACATATGCATGGCTGCAGTACTTGCCGAGGATGCCACCTGTGCTGTTTGTCAGAGACAATATATATGTGTCAGAACTGAAGACATACCCTCAGCCATGAAATCTTCCTTGCTAAGAGCCTCCTTAAAGGCCTTGAACAGTGGGAGTGATTGAGCATTGAGGCTTTCGCTATGGCCTGCCAGCTCACCAAGACCGCGATGGACGAACAAGTTGTATGTCAGAGTAATGCGATGGCCGGAAGTAACCTCGAGAACTTCATGCTCGCAGTCACTATAGAAGGCTGCCCACTGAATGTCGTTGGCGGAACCGGACCAGTCGAATGTTATCTCGTGACCTTGGTGTCGCACTACTAACTGTCCGCCTTCGTGTCGGCAAGGAAGTGAGACGACAAGCGAGCCGAATTGGAGTTCCGTACGGGGAGTGTCGACGTGGGGCTTGAAGATTCCCGACGGAGCCTGGTAGATCTAGGGATTGCCAGAGAGTGCAAAAGTCCTAGTAGTGTGTTACACGAACGTTGAGTTTGTTCAATTCGGCGCGAATGCCCTGGGAAGTACCAGGCAGACGAGGGAGCAGTGTCTGGCCGATCACGTCGATGATGCCCAGCTCATACGGGCAGAAGTTGGTGGAGAATGCCGTAGAGTCGAGCTTGGAAGCTTTGCGATACGACTCGTCGATGACGTCTTGGCCTTTGAACCCGAAGCTGGCGGGCTGAGTACCTTGGACGAGTTTTTGTACATCAGTGGTGTCAGACTGATGCGCAGGGAGCGGAAATGTGACCTTCTCGTTGGAGGCAGACGAATCCCAACGGACGGTGATCAGAGCCGCAATGGTGCGGTCTGGGGAACCAGAGTTGTGCAAGCTTGCCTCTGGGGTTTGAACATGGATTGCACCACCACAGGCATACGAGGATATCTTGAGGAAGTCGGACAAGGCTTGAGTCACTTTGTCAGTGACGCCGCCCTTGGCTGGAACGTTCTCGTTCGATTTCGGGGCCATTTTTGTTGCCAGTTGAAATGGGGTTGCAGTGGAAGCGGGTCGATAAAGGTAAATAAGACAACCTGGGCTGCAATTCTATACCTATGTGGCCGCCGACGTGACATCACGTGAATCTTCCCAAAAATCAAGAGAGTGTGATTGGCTTGAATGATGGGACGTATAAGGCAGCAACATGTGCCAAGTCATTCGTACCGCACCAGGAAACATGAGGCTGTCGTTTGCACGCTCTGACCAAGTCCCGTGCGGAGCAAGACTTCGACGGGAGCAGTCGCAGAGAGATCGTACTTCCGGATGACACAGGTGTATCACACGAAATTGGCAGACCACAGCATCTGTCTTAATCGGTCAATACGGTTTACCATGGTAAGTTCGGGGTGGAAGAAACCTCGAACATGATCGGTAACTCACCCGCTATGGCGATTGTTGCTCAATTTCACACGCAATCGTTTGACCGGACGCTTTCGCTGCTGTGACTCATACAGCTCATGGAGATCGAATATGTTGCCTATGATATGGCGATACGAGTCTCGTCCATGTTGCTAAGAGTACGTCCCACGCCCAATCTATGTGCGGAGAGTTCTGCTGATCTGGGCTAAGCATGGATGATTCCAGGTCATTCGTGATGCACACAAGGCAGGCAACTTGACTAGTCAAGACTATGCGATGATCAATATCTGTATGAAAAGATTTGGTCAATATGCGATGTCATCGGCATTCCAGGATCTATTATGCGCTCGAGGCATGGAATTGAAATTCCATGGTCTTATTAATTACGCCGTCCTTAACGCTCTCGCTGCGCCTCGACCTCACATCTTCCACTGTTTCAACGATGCTCTTTACGCCCATGTCTTCCATGCCACAGACGATCTTTTCTTGAGAGCTCGATACTAGCCTCGAAGAAGGCACCCTTGGTATGGAGCGAGTAAGAGAATGCATCTGCATGCCTCTTTCCATACGGGATCGCGCAGTTGGTTTTCGGGTACCAGCTTGATCGCTGGGAAGCGTAGGGTAAGACTCATTGGCCTTTGCGATTCGTGAAGAGAAAAGGTCGATACTGTGTTCCAATCATGAGCGAAGACCGCCAAGGACCCTAAAGGCCAGCTGCACTTACTACATGACGATCGGAAACATGCATTCCAGTGTGAACACAAATCTATCGACCTGACCTGTGTTGCTCGACGCCACTACACTCCTCTGGAAGCTGTACGTAATGGCTCTTGTTGTTCCAACCAGCGCGAGTGTTGCCAATCTCAGTTCCGTGCTCTGCGTCAAATACTGGAATAGGCCACCCCGACTCGTGACTTCTTTGCTCCCTTTCTTTGCCTTGGTGAAAACTCGCAACAAGAATCCAGCAGAAATAATCTCGATAACTGCGATGGCAACAAAGTATCCGATATGAAGTTGGGCTACAGTGGTCTGCAAAGCGGAGACGCCGGTAATGGCATAACGAGCACGGTAGACGAGGATTCCGAAACGCACTCCAACGATAATGGTCATAAGCAGCCAGAAGAGGGAGAGGAACACGATGCGCGAGCGATTCTGGAGGACGCGATTGAGAATCATGTAGCTGTAGAATGATAACCCCGCTTCTTGGATCTGTGGTCGCACTTCAGCGTTCGGTCCAATCTTTGTCGAACTTTTTGAATCCGTACCAGCCAAAATATATCGGCAAATATTCCGCCGACCAGCGTCGCGGTTCTATCGTGGTGTTCATAGAGAGCATAGAAGCAAAGTCCGTTCGCTAGAGCCGCCGCTACCGATACCACGATTGGAACGAGAGCGAGGGCGGAATAACCTGTTATTCCAACTACCATAAACCCACAGAGACTATTGACGAGCCCAATCGTACTGAGGATAGACCAGCTCGACTCGAAGTAGAATGGAGTGTCTCCGGCCGACATCGTGCGAGCGTTGGCGTGCGACCCTGGGGAAGGTCAAAGTTCGTGGAGGAATGACGAGCGACCTCACATGGCATGGTTAGTAAATAACGTGGATTCCCCACATCACTCCATTTCATCAATGACTCGTTACCGTGCCGCATCGAACTTGTGGCGCAAGTCGTCGCAAGCGACCAACCCTGTCACGGGTAGCCTAATGGTCCGTTAAGATCTGCATCTCATTCTCCAGCGCCTTGGTTCGTTCAAGCATCTGCACAGACGCTGATCATGGCAGAAGTCAACATCTCAGTGCATGACCAGCTTCGTCGTAGGCTGAAGTGACATTTGATGGTCCTTTCACTGGCGGCGCGCAATGTTGGTTCCTGCGATCGGGCACATCAATCCGTCGCAATTCTGCTCCGGAACCAGCCACAAACACTGGCATCCTATAGCAGCTTGTAGCTGCAACCAGGTAGGCGGTCCAGGTAGGCGGCACAGCTACTCCACAACTCAAATCGACGGAACCTGGGGAATCCTGCATGCACGTACCTCCTCCGGTGGAGACCCTGCTTCGCCAGGCATCGACAACCCAAAACGCTCATGAGAAGGCTCTGCGGGAATGGTAATGATCTTGCAAGAACTGGACTAGGAACGAAGCCATGTGAACTCTCTGTATTGCCGCCAAAGTGTGGAAAGCAGAAGTGTTGCCGACCGTGTGATGTTCCGTCGAAGCTGTTGACGTGCAGTAAGGCCGGAAATAGGGGGCGCAACTTCGCTATTGGAGAAGCTGGGAACAGTGCTAAGCGAGTTGCAGCGGCTCGGTGAGATTCTCGATCCAATCACCCATCCGGCACTTAGCTTTCGCATTTCTCTGGAAACGTTTCCGCTGACATGCACCAGCGAGAGCGGCCCTGACTTTCATCGCGTGAAGGACTGACTTACCCCGCATGTCGAATACACTGGGTGTGCACACCAAAATTCCCCTAACGTATCCAACAGGTGGAATATCTCCAGCACCAAGCCCACAGCGAGCTGCTGGATCGCAACGTCCAAGCATTGTGAGTGTTGCGCATCGTCCTCCAGCCTCAAGCGTTCAGGATGTCACCGACAGGCGCTCACTACCATGCGCACGGGACCATACGACACTGGAAGAAAAGATTAGTCCAATCGGCACTCGATAGAACCACGACCAGATTATAGATCAAATGACTCAAAGACTCCGAGCCATGCGCTTCGCAGCACGTATGTATCAGCGTGGAGCGCGGCGAGTACAAATTTCGTTGGCGAGCCGTACCTCGTTTGGCGCATGTAGTCTCTGTCGCCAGGCGCAATCGACGTCTGGCGAATATAGAAGGCTTTTCCGGTCCTTGAAGACATGAACGCAAGATTCTCGGTTTTTTTCTGGGGCAAAAGATGTGATTGCTGTCCGATCTTCCACGAAGAGTGCGGAACATCCTACGATGACAAAATACAGCTACGTTGTAATCCAAGTCCATCGGCTGAATGCATGCTATAGCTCATACAGGATGTATGTCTAACTGTTACAATAACACCGCCATACCCTGCGCAGTCTTTCCAGCAATTCCCCCAAGCCCAAAGTGCTGCGCCATCTTCATCGACTTCTGCCCACCAGATATGTCGAGCACAGTGATTGCAGCATCCGTACTACCATTGCCTGGAGACAGAGCATAAATGAAGCTCCCTGAGCTCTTGAGGTCAATCAGACCCGGGTCGCCATTAGCAGACAGATCGATCTGCGAGATGATGCTCGCATCTTGCAAGCTCATCTCTACCACGCGGTTCGTTGCAACGTCTGTCACGAACGCGGACTTGGTCGCATCAGAAATTGTAGCCCAACACGTTGCTTTCTGGCCGTCTATGGCTTGGTTTTTCTCGAGGGTGGCTTTTCCGTTTTGATCGAGAGACAGGATTGCTGCGCCGAATGAAGCGTCCGTCACAAAAAGAGAGTTGGGACTTCCAGGAATTGGCACGGAGCCGAACAGTACGGCTGTTCCTTGTGGCGAGCTGCGTACCTCTTGTCGTGATAGGATTGAATATCCATTGCGACTCTGCTTCACTTGAAATGTGGACAAGAATCCTGTGTTGTTTACTGCTGGATTACCCTTCACTGTTGTAAAGAGCACCGACTCATCGTTGGAGAAAAAGGTCTGCGATACCGTATTTGTTGGACCGACGGGAGGAGTAGATTGCCCGAGTTGGAAAGGACGGAGTGCATCCATTTTACCGATTCCTTCCGTCGCACTGAACTTTGCACATGAGATCCCCGCTTTCGTACCAGTTGTCCCAACGCAAACAAGTTTGTTCTTCAGCGAAGCTGCGACCGTGTTTGGGAACTCGCCTGGAATAGCAACGGGTTGACCCAGCAGGGTCAGACATGTAGGATCAGATGGAGAAATTGACATCATAGTGAGCGTATTTGAGCCAGCGTCGACGGCGAACACATTCTGTGGCCATGTTAGCAGCCTTCCCAATAAGATTGAATCTCAACATACATTGCCAGCCACTGTCAGCGAAGACTGGCCGACCAGGGCGTCCGGTGCCCCTGGCTGCATTGTGGCTCCATTGATGGCTGCTGAGCCGGCACCGCCAGTCTTGGTCACGGTACCATTTGACAGCGTGCCATCCTGACTGATGGGCAGTGACACTACTGCATTCTCGTCTTCATTTGTGAGGAAGTAGACCGCTTTGCCCACGGTCACAGTGTTCTGCTGCTGTTGCGATGGACAACTTGCATCATCATGAGCTACGCCATACCTCTGATGAGGAGCAGCAGCTGTTGATGCTACCAGCAGAAGGGCGCAAGTCACAATGACGAGGAATTGCTGTGCCATCGTGTGAAACGATGTGGTGTTGGAGTCGAGTATCCGCTTCAGTGAGGATTGGAAGTATAGCCGACTAACGTGTGTGTGCAGGATGATGGATTGTACAAATAGACAGACGAAAAAGCACTTTTTTATTCTGGATAGTGATGTAGACAGGTCGCTACTCCATTTTATAATCAAGGTTACTCACTGCCCAGGTGTGCCAGCAATGACTGCGGTACAGCCTGCGGCGAAGCGTGAACATGATTATTCGATCACGACTTCCGGATTTGGAAACCAACAAAGTCATACGCAGAAATTAGAAATGCAAGCTAGCCTTCGTGGGCCTTGTCAAAGCATGTTCGAACGATCGCGGCTGCATGCGCAGAATGTCGCGTCGCAGCATTAGTGACTAGCACCGAAAAGGCAATCTCGATTATCGAACATATACCGCATTGATAAACTGCCTTTAGTGTGATGAAACGTGCTCACAAATTGTGCATTTCTAACGAATCGCAGCACCCGAAGGGCTGTGCCTGCGTCAGACGTGGCACGGTCCATGCACGTCTCAGCCTTAAGGCGCCCAACACGCTTTGTGTTTCAAGCTTGTACCCGTCTCGACTCACGCAAACAATCACCACCCGCCTCAGGATTGGCGAAGCATCCAATTCCATCTCCTGCAGAATCAGATGAGCAATTAGCCGCATGACTGTGATCCGGCCTTCACCATGAGATTCACGTTCAAGTCTTACCGGAGTGGGAAGAATTCGTCCGGAGGTACGTCAGTAGATTCATGAGCGAAACCAGAAACCCCAGAAGAGGCTTGAAGTAAGCATTGCTAAGCTTCAGTTGTGCACTGGCGCAGTGCAAGTCCGTGGTGTACACGTCGACTCGCGCAATGCTGAGCCAAACCTGCAGGCGAGTCTCCATCAAACTCACAAAATCCCCAACAAAAGCGCAAAGACCAAATTCGGCGCGCACAAAAGTATGCTCCTAACCCATTGACAATGCTCCTTATTGACGAATGCGCAACAGAACCCATCGTGAGCGCAAAGAAGCATACATCAAGTCGCTAGAGCTCGAAGTGGTACAATTGCGCGCGAACGAGGCGAGAATTTTGCAAGAGACTAGAAAAT
Source organism: Setomelanomma holmii (assembly GCA_010015745.1). Lineage (NCBI taxonomy): Eukaryota > Fungi > Ascomycota > Dothideomycetes > Pleosporales > Phaeosphaeriaceae > Setomelanomma > Setomelanomma holmii. Next base: position 147,594 of record ML978196.1, read on the forward strand.
TGTACGGACAGATCGGGAAATTAGAGAGACTACTCGACAAGCATAACATCCAAGTGCCAGATTCGAGCGACCAAATTCTGCCCGGCACAGCCATCGGATACGGGAGTGACAGTAATAAAGGAGTCTTCGAGCTTCAGATCCATGACACGAAAACGAAGCACATGCAGCAGCGAATACATATGCGAGAAGCATCAAGTCAAGGACAGGTCCAACGGTCAGTACAAAGGGCTTCATCGCATCGGAAGGATGGTAGCAGTAATCATCAGAGAGCTACGTCCAACTTCTCTCATCGTACGTCACTTGGAAGCCCAGCGCTTCGCAGATGCTGACATACCCTCAGCCTTACCGGCTTCTCAATCAGCATCAACAACACCAACATCATCCCCTTTCATGTCCACATCTATCACCAAGCGCGTCAGCGACCTCGACCTGATGGTTGTTGGCATGGACTTCGTACTAAGCCTCGAAAGCCCCTGCTTTTCACACATGTTCCCCTACTCCACCACTGCCACGACCGGCCACGCGCTCTGCGTCAGCTCAACGCTACTTCACCATCATCCTTCACCGTCACCAAGTCCCAGCGAACCAGCAACATGGCAAGTACCAGCGCTGAGTATCGAGAGACTTCTCGAGCTTTCGAGAAGTATACCGCTTCTTGAAGGCGAGATGACGCCGGTGCAAGCGTGGGATGTGGTGCAGAAGCATCCGGAGTTTGCAGAGTTGGAGATTGAGAGATTAGAGGGATTGAAGGAGAGGTTGTTGAAGGGTGTGAAGTGCTATGGGTAAGTTCAGGAATTATGAAGAATCTGTTTGGCTGGGTACTGATGACGAAGTAGATATGGGGGAGTGGTTGATCAAGTGACTTTCGAAGATGCAGTATTTGAGACATTTGTTGTTGGGCGGGTGTTCTAGACTGTTGATTGTGGCGCGATGATCTGAGAATGGCAGCCTCACGGCGCAATGCTCGACGTATGCGATATAGGTTGTCTTACTGCCTTCGCATGCACATGCACATTCCGTTCCAGTCTCCATATTAATTTGGTCAAATGATGCGAACGGTAACAAGCTCCGCACAATCGCATACAGACTTCGCAAAGCTCGCTCTCCCAATGACTTCGCTATCATCCACAATGATGCCCACCGATGCAGAGCCAGACCCTGCGTACAATAGTCCTGGTATACAATACAGGACCGCATGATCCTTTGGAGCTTGCCACATACTCAATTGGCAAGACATCACTGTACGGCACGTTGGACACGGAATTGCGGTCGTGGTCTCTTTTGCAACGATAGTGGTGGTTTGATCGATCAAGCCAATTGACTGCAACTCCAACTGGACTGAATCATCAGGCATGATGGTCGGTGCTGAATGCGCAGCGCTCATCTGAACACCAAGTTCCCACATATCCGCTTCCATGGCGGTATGTCCTCTGAGCCAGCGTATCTCGCCATACTGTGGTTCTTTTGCAGGGCGTAAGAGTAGCGGGCTGTAGTCATTGCGCTGCAGCGCTCGTTTTGCGGCATACAAACAAGCTTCTTGTGTATCCCAAGGTAGTTTGGCAAGACTGCTCGAGTGATCGTCTTGTTCCAGTATTGCACTTGTGGCAATGAAGCGGTCGCGATGTGAGCGACAGCCTTGGTTGGCGAGTAGGTCGTACACGTGGCCCAAACAGTTGTACGTAGATGTATCTCTACTGAACAACGGTATACTTGTCATCAAGTCGAGGGTAGAATCCGGTAGTCTCGAGGGAATTAGGGGTAGAGCGCGATGTTGTGAGATCTTCTCTATGAGTGATGTGAACGTGATGGACATGATTTCGTATCGGCTATTCATCAGGTAGCCATCGCGGCACATCAAGAACTCGACGATGATCCACATGCGACGGAACCATCTCGCATTAAAAACGCGCTTTAAGTTCTCGGAGTGGAGAACGATGTCTCCAAGGTTTGATAATACAAACATATCAAAAGTCGGCTCATCGTCCAAGTGTATCAAGGCTTTACCACCGTACTTGAAGATCTGGAAGATCTGCGGCAGTATTGTTGTTCCTCTGAAGCTGTCCTGCCACTGCGGAATGCTAATATAGTCATGCCAGATCTGGATGTCTCGGCCATATCGTTGAGCTGCTGCCAATAGGACCCGAACGGGCAATTCAAAGACCATGCGTGCGGCTTCCAAGTTCGTTTCCCTAGATGCGTAGGCTCGAGCTACCGGATCGTGCCATGCGTGCGATATCGGCGTGAAATGGATGTTGTGTACTTTCATACATATGAGATGCGTGTTTGTGACGACCACGGTAGGTAGCAGTCTTGTCGTCGGACAGTAGGACTGAGATCCGCGCTTGAGCTGCAGGGTCCGGACTGGTGGTGCCACTGCGATGTCAAAATGTTGCAAGCAGACAGAGCAAGGTGTGTCCAGTCCATCAGTCCAGCAAAGGCTTAGTATATCAGACGGATCGACTTGTATAACGTTGTCGTTCACTTCGATCGTGTATGTTGGATTTTCGCAAAGCCCCAGACTTGCCAACGGTGGCAGCCTCATCGTTGGAGATGACCCGAGGTAACATCTATTCAGTGTTCGAAAGTGCGCTTGCGAGGATTGAAAGTAATTTTGGCCCCCGAGTGCGGCTCGTCAGCTGTTCATCCAATCACGAGTAATGAGGATGGTGACGACCCCGCGGTGTGGTGGGGTGCATGAGGCGAGAACCTCTTCTTGCAGCCATCTGACACCTCCATTGAAATGCTTTCAGATTGTGAACGCGAAGCCGCTGGGATGGGCCGCTACCGTAGCTTCGTACCGGTACCACCAGTCGTTCTTCCTCATACTACTTGTGTCGCTGCGGAGTCCTATGCGGCGAATACGATGGTCCTGGAGCGGTGCTCTTGATACCTCGCGCCAGTCATATGCTCTTTCGCCACACGCCAATGACTTGCGGCGTTGTATACACTCGTCGAAACAAGTTTTTTCGGCGCAAGGGCGCTGGGAGATCACGCCGGTTCGCCTAACCGACCAAGAACGCATCGCACAACGACTGAGTAGCAGGAGCCTGCAGCTCGGCATTACGGAGTTCCATAACAACGGCATCTCGATAATCGAAAATGCTGTGGCGCATGGCCCGTTGGACCATATCCGTGAACGCATGCTGCAAGATCTGCCTCGGAATCTTGCGTCGCCCCAAGTTCACTACAACCAAGGAAGGACGCACCGCAATGTCTCGCAAACGCCGCCACTACTTGCTGAATATCTTCATGAAGACGTGTGGGCGAATCGTATAGCTGTGGCGCTGATCGAGAACATAATTGGACCCAAACCCCAGCTCTCCTTCGCAACGTCAAACATCGCCATTCCCGGTGGACAAGGCCGTCAGGCTGTGCATAGCGATTATTATTGCGAGCACTTAGACTTTCCGGTCTTCCTTGAGCTTTGCATCTTCCTTGACGACGTGAATCAAGAGAATGGCAGTACTGAGATCTGGCCCGGCACACACTATGGCTATACCAAAGCAGACCACACGTACTCGGACATGGGATGGATCAAGAAGGACGTCTTCGAGAGAAGAGCTTGTCTGTGTCCTCCCGTACAGGCGACCATCCCAAAAGGCTCGCTGTGCGTTAGAGATTTGCGGATGTGGCATGCAGGAATGCCGAATTTCACAGTCAACCCTCGCATCATGTTAGGCTTCATATTCAGTCCTACGTGGTTCGCATCTCGAATGAAGCTGAGATTGCCAGAGAAGGCTCGAGCGCTAGTGAGTGGCTGGGACCACGTAGACTGCGTAGCGAAATTTGTTGATGATGATATTGACTATCTTGACTTAGCGCAAGACATGAACTTGACGCAGGAAGAGACGGACTGGACGGGACAATATGTCCCAAAGCACGGAAAAATAGCCGCTGGTCCGGATGATTACTGGGTACCAACTCAAGCAAAATGGACCTCAACCTAATAGCCGCGTTTGTCGTTCGAGAAAGATAAGCTTCGGTCTGTCAGCCTCATAGGTAACTTTCTTGTCAGCCATGTGGATTTTCAGGTCCAGAGGTCCATCGCGCAAGCTTTCTTTGCTGGTGTTTGGATCAATGTGGTGCTCATGCCAGGCGTGCAAGCCGTATGCCTTCCGCAGTGTCTGGATCATCAGCACCTCGACACAACACCATGATCGCTCGTAGTATCTCTCGTCGATGAGGCTGATCATAGCGTTACACTGCGCGAGATTCATGGGCAAAGCTGCGACTCCAGGTCTCTGGTGATCCTGATCTATGCAAGCAAAATCCTATGCAGTCAGCATTTGTATTGATAGAATAAAAGATCAAATGCCTTACGATCCATATGCACAGTTGCTCTTCGCTGATTCCCGGGTGTATTTTAAGGAAGAGCTTGATGGCTCTTAGCATTCGATGATACTGGGTGTGCTGGATGCTGTCGGGCGAGTCGCCTACAGCTTGAGCGCCAAAGTCTTTGGCGATCCACCTGTACGAGAAGAAAAGTACAAATGGCGCCTTATCGCCGGTATCCGTCTCAATGTGGTCTCGTGTGTAACCATCGTTTGATCTCGGAAGCCGGGCGCAACCTCGAAAGTCTGTGTATCGCACATACTTGAAGCGATCGAATGTGTCTCTCTTTGCAGCATCTTTATCGAGGGCTGTTGTATATGTTTGACGGAGGTCGTCGAACCTAGAGCCGACTCCTGTTTCCAGGAGAACAGGCCTGAGCTGGTCTTGAAACAATTCTCTGTATCCTTTGCGCAGTGTTGCTTCGTACTGCAGCTGCGACAGCTCTGCATCCACGTCGCCACCCTCGCGGGCGATCTGACGGCGCAGGCCATTCTCGATTATTCCTGCGGTGTCGCGATCGCCATTGTAGACTGCGCATTCCAAGGCAGAGTATCCTTGCTCATCCCTGAGCTTCAGATCTGCGCCAGCAGCGATGATCTCGACGATGTATTGCCGATGCTCAGCGGATATCTCTTTACACAAGGCGATGATAGGCGGGCATCCCTCCGGGGGATTGAACAGATTGAGGGCTTCGTCGTGATGATCGGTAAGGAGTAATGTGCGACCAAGGAAAGCCCTCGCAAAACCTCTTTTCGTTGTATCATTCTGTAGAAAGGTGAGATTGTAGTTGTTTCGCGCGTGCGCTATTGCTTTCTCAGAGTCCCCTTTTTCAAGATAGCACAGAGCGAGTCGACCTTGGCCGATGGCTTCCATCGTGACGTCTTGCAACTTTTGCGCTCGTTCGACACGCTCATGCACAAGATGCAGCGCGCTGTCCAGGAGAGTCGGATCCTTATTAAGCAGGTACAGTTGATATATGACCATTCCAAGAGTGCCAGCTGCGCGAGCGATATACTTCTCGAGGTTGAGTTCTTTCGCACCATGGTATTGAGCTTCGCTCATGCGTTTGCAATCTTCCAGGCGATCCATGTGTCGATAGACAGTGGCTAGCTCACCGGAACAGTCCACCCGGAAGCGAGATAGCGGCGCGTTCAAAACGACTTCTTCTAAGCACTCACAGGCTTTCTCACAAAGTCCCAGCATGCGATACATATGCCCTAATTCTCCGAGAGTAACATGCAGGTACCTCGGTGCGTCTAACCATTTGTTGTGTCGGCAGATGTGCAAGGCTGTTCGGAATGATCGAATTGCTTCTTCCCATTCTCCTAGATTCGAATGCTGCATACCGATCTCTTGGTGGATTTCCCAGGTCCGCAAGTCTGAGATGATGTTCGCGACACTATCAACACTGAGATCGGCGGGCTTCCGGTCGTGGGTCGTAGATTCGTGAGATATTGGACCAATGACGGGTGCATCGTGAATGTAGCCACGATGCGAGTCAAAGAAGAGCAGGGTTGCATGCAGCGCATCCGGCTCGACCTCTGAGCTGTGGTATACACCAGCAGGGATATGATATGTCATATTACGGGTGTGCAAGTCTTCCTGCTTCTGAGTGACTTGAACCAGTCTGCCTGTGTTGGTGACTGTTGAGGACTTGCTGTGCACCTTATACTTTCTGTCACTTTCTTTGCTATCTTGGCCTGCCCAACCAACCTGATAGACAGCATGAGTAGCATCTTCTGCAGCGGCAGGAACCACTTCAAAAGTGTTGTCGGTGCTTTCTCCTGCTAGGATCCAGCTTTGCGCATGTGGCTGGTGCATGTGTATGGCCAGGTCAGGATTCGCTCTTACACCATCGGGCAGCCATATGTGTAAACGAATAAGCTCATCGATGCGCCCATCCTGGATGAAGCTCCATAGAGGAATTCCTTGAAGACCTTGTGCACTTCGACCAATTTGCCATGGTAACGAGGGACATTGAAGCGCATACTTGATCAGGGTCCAGACCAGTTCGAGATGCTCCGGTGAGACGATAGTTCCTTCTCTCCCCGACTGTCGCAAAAAGGCTAAGGCAATAGAAACGTTCACGATCTGCCGCTGATCGTCGTCGAGAGTCATTTGCGTTGCTAGCTCGAGCCATTCTTCCAGAGAAAAGCTGTCGCCATGCTTGTTGCTGTCTGTCCTGAGGAGGTCGAAGATGGCGCGGACCTTTTCATCCGGAAGCTTCAGGACAGAACTAACTCCCTGCACGCCACGGATTATAGCGGACGATGGGAAGTGTTGTTTGTTCTCCGTGTGTGCTTCGGCATCGGTCGTTGGGGTGGCGATACCAGAAGCGTCGCTATCCTCACTTGTGGTGACCCCATCAATGATATCGGTCATCATTAGCTTGAGGAAGAGGTGCAATCATTAACCATTTACCAAGTGTCGCCGAAAATGGATAGAAATTCGCAGAGGTTGACGATTGTCGGCTGCCTGCGAGGCGACAGCTGCTGCGGGGCAGCCTTCAGGGCTGACATGGGCATCTCAGCCTCGCAGCCGATATGCACGCAGCTCAACCAGTCAGACATGGCAGCTTCGCATCGCCCGAAAAATGATGAGGGCGATGTCCTGAGCTTGATGCCACACTCAGGAGTCAGATCGGTGGGACGTAGAGTCGATCGTGATGAAGGCAAGAGTTCTTCGGCTGGGTCATTATCCGCACAAAAAATGAGGGCCAAAGACCTAATTTTCTAGCCTAAAATGTGCATTTTCTGCGCCTGTAAAAAACCTACTTCGTTTCTGTAGGCGTCTTAAGAAGACAGTGGTAAAATTGTGAGCATAATTCCTAGTATGAGTAGCTGTTGGAGAAAGAGACTTGGGGAGTGAGGTGAATCTGTCTAGATTCCTGGCCTCTAATTGGCAGCAAGACAAAATTGACCTAGACGAATATCTTTCTAACCCAGCCGAATAACCTTTGCCATGATGAAAGCACTGATGCCTCGCTTTTGGTGCATGAACGCGCTCAGCAGAAGTTAGACATGCAATAGTCAAGGCTGGTATAAGACAATCCATTGCATTGGGTAAAGCTTCGCGACAAAAGCAGATAGAAAGACCAAATTTGGGGGTTGAGGTTTGAAATGAGGTTTACGAAGCAGAAGAGGGTGGACGAAGTACGCCAAGCCACTAGCGTGGCGCGTTTGACGCGACTTCTCAAGGCTGTCTGGCGGCATCACAATGGACCCGTCCTACACCAATCTTTGTCCCGTAGAAACGAGTGTTTGCACTAGTATGTTACCAGTGTGTCGTCAGTAGCCCCTCGATTACGACCAAGAGCGTGCAACATGTTACTGTATACTGACGAGCGGTGTTTCGAAGCTATTATGGAAGGTAGGACTTGCTAACACTCCACTTCAAAAATTTAGATACCTCGCGAAGCTCCCTGAATGCACATTGGCTCCGGGACAATTGAGGAAATACGTCGCGACGGCAAGAAACGCGACTACAAAGCCTCAATACCATGAAAGGTGACTTTTGGTCTTTCACATTTCCAGCCATGCGCCAGACCTTTACTGGACCCAGAACCAAAGATTTCTATCCAGTCGCAAAACTTACTAGGAACGTGTTTATGGCTGAGTGGTCGTGCAAGGACGTGATGGGTCAGGTACACACGACAATCCCTATGCGCGAAAATAACCCGCAGTGCTCTTCTCTCAGTCGATGAAAAGCAAAGAAATTTGCCCATACTTCGCGAAAGGCAAAGCTTCTGGGGAGCGGCGGTTCGTAGATCTGATTGTCATGGCGGTCATTGGATGCGGGTTTGGGATCGATCCGCCCCCCACGGTGTCTGGATGCACCATTTCAGCCTCGACATCATGGCCGCCTAAGCTTGGCAGACTTTATTAAACTCCACTGCAGGGCGCAATCGCAAGCCAAGTCCTCCAATTCAGATCTTCCATCTCGATGTCGTCGGATCACGATAAACCTTGATCGTCCAGCTTGCACACATTGAAACTCGACTGTCGTTCTACTGGACTTGGCAACCTGGTTCGCGTCGATACCGCTCGTTGACTACGCGTCCTGGCTACATAATCGAGATGGGCCGGGAACGTGTATCATAGGGCCATGAATTTTTTCAGAAGGTACATTTGCCCTTTGTGATAGGAGCGCAAATGAAAGTAGGCTGGAGTCGAGATTGACGATGGATTGAGAGTCGACTATAAGAAAGACAATTTTCCCTGCTTCAGGGGGAAGTGTTCCAGCCGATCACTTCCAAGATTCGCTTACTGCATTCTCACCATTACTTTCCGGTCTTTCATCTTATCTTTGTAAACGCACATCCTCAAACCGCCCACAATGAAGTCCTTCCCCCTCTTTTTGGCCTCAGCATCACTCCTTTCCCATCACCTCGCCCTCGCTAGTGCTCTGACCATCCTCACACCTCGCGGCAAGTCCAACGTTCTACTCTCACCCTGAAGATCTTCGGCGCCGTCTTCAAAGACGAAGTCGACGTAGCATGGGACTACAAAGGCAACACAGCCATGTGCTCCATCTACATGGAGACAACCGACGGCGCCAAGTGTTGAGTCGTTGTAGACTGCGGACGACGGCCGCAGAGAATACAATGCCGGCGGCGCGGCTTGGAACGTTTGCTACGTAGGCGGCCGCCCGTATCTCACGGACCCCCGGATCGGTGACTTTAGTATCACGTTCAAGGAATGCGATGGCTCCGGCCAGGGCGAAGGCTTGACGACGCCAATCTTGCAGCTCAACTATGTGGGCAACTGGTCGGAAATCCCAGTTCAGACTCTTGCCGAACAGTATCATACGTACCAGCGGTGCTCTGATATGGGAGGTCTTGGCGGGTCTGTCTTTCGCGATTGTGATAAGGGGCCATTGTACGTTCTTCTCCCATCCCAGAAGACATGTTTCGAAAGTCGCTAACACAGTCTTGTCAACAGTATCTGTCACTGGTCCGGCATGGGCAATTCCGACATCTCCGTATCCCGCACAAAAGGTTGGGAATGCAGCCTCCCCAAAATCGGCCGCGGGTGCAGTCCGGGCTGGTGCGGTATCTATGTTACTCAATATCAGAAGCCAGATCCTGCCAAAGATAAGTACGCGCTCGAAGTCGCGCATCTCAACGATGCCAATGAGAATAGGGAAGTCAGACCTGAGCATTAGCTTGACGAGCGAGTCGCCGCTTACGGTGGAGATCAAGACTGGTGCTGTAAATGCTGATTCCGTCAGGCTCGCCTATGGCGGGGACTTTTGGGGGTCGAATGATAGTTCGAGGTGTAGTGTCGGCGCCTACGAGCACGAAAGGCTGGCCCGAATCTTTACTCTCATCAGCAACGAGAACTAGAACTGAACAAGAACAACCAAGCAGGCGACCCATTCTCAACGAAAATCAATGCGCCTCTCTAACCTCCCGTCCATTCCCGCCATGCTGTTCGCATGTACAGCTTCCGCCGGACCCCTTGAGTATGGCATATGTTAAGCCGATTGCGCACGTCAGACATTTTGAGGTGCTGTTCATCAGCCACGGCTTCCGCGTTGGCTAATGCTTGCTGCGCTGCGTTTGATGCTTGTCATGACGACTGCCGGGTCGCTTTGTCATGGTTTTCCGTACCGGTGACTGAATGATGTGCATAATTTCGTTCCAGGCTGGCGTACTCCGCCGGGACCGACGCAATAAGGGTGCCCCGAAGATGCCTGAAAGAAGTGAAAGAAGGAATGTACGACTACACTGCCTTCACAAGTTGCCAAATGTTTTCACGCAGAAGGACTCAGACTTGCCATTCCAATCTTGCAAAGATCTGCTACTTCACTTGAAATGAATATGTTATCCACACCACAGGCCCTGTTCTTTCAACCATCCTACGCCAACGGCTGTTCCCGACTCCCCCCATCCACTCCCTCCCTCTCCACTGCAGGCTTCTCCTTCTCATCCCTCGCTCTCTGCACCGTCAACGCCGGGCCCTCATACCCAATCGCCTTCAGCCACTTCGGATCGATGTTTTCGAGCGACAAGTACGGACTGACGTCCGAGTTCGGGAATTCGACGTTGCACTGCGCATACCCCATGCCGAGATGTGCCCAGGGGTTCTTGTGCAGGTATGTGATTTCGAAATCTTCGTAGCGTGGGCTGGCGATGATCTCCGAGTAGTGGTTTGAGGAGCCGGGCCATACGGCTGGGTGACATTAGTTCAGTTGCGGATGTGGGTATATGGGAGATATGGGATGGGGCTTACCGTTCACGCGGCCGGTCTCGTTGTTCTTGTACCATGACCTGCAGTCACTCTTCCAGACGGTGTGCTTGATCCATTCTTGGGCGTGCTCGTTGAAGCGGTCTGTGATATCTTGCCGCGGGACCCATGATTTGATGTGGTCGCGTTGCATCTTCTTGATGATTTGGATGGTGTATTCGGCGACTTTGAAGAGAGGACCGGTTACGGAGCCGTTTTCGACGGGCCTGCGTTGCTCGTTAGCGGTGCATCCTCCAAGTGATAGCTGTGATGAATTCGGAATTGCGGTGCTTACCATGTGGGACCGATGAACATTATCCAGTTGGGCATGTCTGGACAACCAAGACCAAGGTAGCCCTCAGGCTCGTTCTTCCACTTATCATACAAGTCGACACCGTTCCTGCCAATGACTGGGAAGCGGGGCTTGTATGTGACATCGAAACCAGTTGCGCAGACGATTGTGTCGACTTCTCGATGCTTGCCATCGTTGCCGATCACGCCGGTCTCGTCAATTTCATCCACGGCGGTAAAGTGTACGTCCACGTTGTCCTTTTGAATTGCCTCCATGTATGGGTCTCCGGGTGTAATGCGGCGGCCTGTCATTGGTAAGCTCTACTCAAGGTCTGTATGATTGTTATTTTCAAGACTTACATCCAACCTCGAACTTTGGTGTGAAGCCCTCGAGCAGTCGCTCATCCTTGATGAACTCCTTCATGCGCTGTCTGAAGAGATCTTGCGCAGCCTTCTGACCTTCGCTTCCAGTGTAGAATGCGCCCCACAAGCCGTTGACTTGATTCTCAATATCTTTAGCATGCGCAAGAAGCTTCTTCGGATCTCTCCTAAACTCCTCGCGCTCTTCTTCCGAGTACTCTTTGTTCTGACCGAAGTTGTTGGCAATCTGTACAAACCAGACTCCGGTGCGGACGAAGATGTCCAAATGTTTCACATGCGGCTGCATCGTTGGCACAGTCTGGATCGAAGATGCTCCGGACCCAATGATGGCGACGCGCTCTCCAGCCCATTGCTCTTTCCGATAGTCCTTTGGCCATGTAGCTGTGTGCACAATCTTTCCTTTGAAGCTGTTGATACCCTTGATGGCAGGCCACTTGTAATTGTTGAGGATGCCTGTTGCATACAAGAAGAGGTCGCACTCCTCCACGAATTCTTTCTCCTCACCGGACGGTGAGGAGCGTCGTAGTGTAATCTTCCACTTTCCAGCATCGTCTTGCCATTCTGCACGCACCACTTCCGTATTGAACGTCATGTACTTGCGGAGATCGAAGACTTCGACAACTTTGGTCAAGTACTTGTGGATGTCAGGCGCGTAGGAGAAGAAACGTGGCCAGTCAGGGTTGAGAGCGAAGTTGAGTGTGTAAGCATGAGATGGTATATCGCAGGCACATCCTTCGACCATTAGCGAAGTCCTCTACACACGAATGCTGCGATGAATATACCTGGATACCTGTTCTCGAGCCAGGTACCACCGATATCACTGTTCTTCTCATAGATGACATGCTCGACATTCGCGCAATACTTCTGAATCTGATATGCCATTTGGATGCCAGACACACCAGCTCCCACGGTCAGGATCTTGAGCTTCCGCGAAGAGGGGTCCTATACTCATCAGACGCCGTATCTGGCTGTGATTGGACAGATACTCGCATCATAGACAATGTTTGGAATATCGTAGCCGCTGCTACCAGGCGTGGAGTAGTTCCATCGGCCATCGCTGCTCAGTGCGTTCAAATCTGGTGCCATTGTGGTGTGACGGTGATTGTATGGGTAATGTATCTGAGTAGGTGTTGTGAAGTGGCTGTGTCGTCTTTTATATCCGGTCCTGCCTGCCCCGTGCTATGTTGCCGCTCTGTGCTGTAGTATGACGCGCCCAGCCGGTACTAATTGCTTTTGCGTAGGATCAAGGACCGGGTTCCACAGTCGCTCGATTCTAATGCAAGTGTAAGCACTACAAATATCAACGTACAATGGCGATCAAAGCGTGTTTCAAGTCGACTATGCTGGTAAGTCTCAGGGGTCTTCGGCTAGTTTCAGTGGTAGATGATGCAGTGTGTTGGTGTAAATGATCCTCATTCTGGTTGCCGCAGACTTGACCTTGACCCTTGAGCTTCCGGACTCCGAACTCGACTCGAATAGACTGACAGTCTGACCATGCTCTTGTGTAACGGATAATCGTTATTGTGTGACGAATCAGAATGCCCGGAATTCCGCAATGATCCCTTCCGGAATGCGGTCATGGATCCTGCGGGGCTGTTTGCGGGGTACCTCCCTTTCGAGGTACAAAGACCTCGGCCTACTACACATTATCCTATTCGGTGTTGATATGTGGTCATGCTTAAGTATACCGCTTGGTGATGGTGGCCTTGCTGTACATGCATCCTAAGTGGTGAGACATTTTAGTATTTGTTGCGGTCACGCTTGCATCACTGTTATTGGCTGCAACCTGAAAGTCTAACCAGGTGTGCAATTATTACCCGTCGGGGCGCGTACACCAAATTTATAATGGCAAAGTAGAATCTCGGCCTCCTATCAAGTTACGACGTTATGCACAACTCTCCTGATGAGGGTGGAGATTGTCGTGCGAGACTTGTAGGCCTGCGTGTTGCTATTTGATACAAGGGCGAAAGCGACGTCCTCGCCACAAGCACATTCGCTTCCTATCATATTGAAGGCTCTTCTTGCTGAGCGGATATAGCGCTTATGCCAAACCCTGTGCCCAGCAAGCGAAGTTGTCGACCGAATTTCCCGTCGGGTTTGTCGCCAGGATAACGGATCAATCACCTTCTCAGATTCACAAGATCTTCTAAATCATCGGCCATCTTTCCGAATACCTTGGCTTGTTCGCCGTCCGGATCTGCCACAACGGTCGGCTTTCCTCGATCAGCATCGTCGGATATCCTGGCATGCAACGGGATCTCGCCGAGCATCCGCAAGTCGTACCTCCGACACATATCTCTGATCTTGTTCATGTTGCCGAACACTTCGTGGATATCGCCGCATCCAGGACACTTGAAACCTGCCATGTTGCAGACCAAGCCCAGCAGCTTCACGTCAACTTTCTTGAAGAGCTCCACACCCTTGACCGCGTCCTTGAGCGAGAGATCTTGAGGCGTGGATACGATGATGGCGCCGTCAAGGACGAGTTGTTGTGTGATGGTGAGTTGAACGTCTCCGGTGCCAGGTGGCATGTCTAGCACCAATACGTCCAAGCCGCACCAGTCTACTTCATGCAACAACTGTTGTAAAGCCTTCATGACCATGAGACCACGCCAGGCCACTGGAGACGACTCCGGTATGAGGTAGCCCATCGACATAGATTTGAGACCATAATTCGAGAGTGGTAGTAATTGGTTGTCTGACGACGCAATTAGGAAGGGACAAGTGGCAGAGCGGGATGACGGACTGACTCGCTGATAGTCTTGGCTCGCCTGAAAGGTTGAGCAGCGTCGGTATCGAGGGTCCAAATATGTCGGTATCGAGTAGGCCGGCCTTGTAGCCTCGACGTGCGAAGCTCAAGGCGAGGTTGACTGCCGTTTGGCTCAGCGTCTATTCTCTGATTGACGTTGATAGCTCATACCGGCGATTGTGCTTTTTCCTACACCTCCCTTTGCTGAGGACACTGCAATGATCTTCTTGACATCTTTTATGCTTCTCTTTTGTGGTAGTCCCCGTTGCATGCGCGGCATTTGCGGCGGTGCGCCGGAGCGCGGGAGGCCCTGTTTGGAACGCCGTCAGCCATTGGCACATGCTGCTTGTGGGGTAAGGTATCGCATACCAGCGGGTTCTCATGCTGAAGTACGCGCGAGGTAGAGAATAACCGTGGTTTCAGCATCCCGTCGTGGTTGGAGTAGCCATTGCGGAGTTCGTCGCGGAGGTGACGTGCATCGGCGAAAGGACGCGCCGACGAGCTCCAACTTTTTTGTGGGGCGCAGATTCTCTCTTCACAAATTCCATCAACGCCAGGTCAACATCCACTATACAGGATGAAGAAGTCGAAGATTATAGGTACAACTACCATTTGACTTATTGCATGATTTCAGCTAATACCTAAGGTAGATTTCGATCCGGAGTCGCTCCTCGATCCCGCACCAAGCTCGAGTTCCGAGGAAGGCTCAGATGCTGAGATTTCCGACGTCGAAGATGCCAACGCTGGACGCGAACATTACACAGCTGTAGGAAAGAGCAAACTGAGAGAGAAATCCGACGCACCTGTTGCGCCAAAATATAAGGGACGGACAGTCACCAGAGATGAACTGGAATTCAGTGACAGCGACGACCCGTTCGCCAAAGGCTTCGATGATATCGACAGCGAGGAAGACGAGGACGAAGACAAAGAGGACGAATATGCGGAGGAAGATGTGAATGGTGCGCTTGAGGATGAGCAAGACGAGGATGAGGAGATGGACAGCGAGGGAGAGGTCGGTAGTGCTGGTAGCGAGGACGAGGACGAGGACGATGACGGCTCAGGCTCGTCTGATGGAGAATCCGGCGACGACGCAAGACCCAATACTTCGGCAGTGCGCGACCTGATGAAGGACACCAAAGCCTTCACCTCGACTCTAGCGGCTGGCATACAATCAGATGTAGACAAGGGCCAGGCTGTCAAAACACAGCGCAAGACGTTCGACACGCTACTCAACACACGCATTCGTCTACAGAAGGGTCTCATCTCCACAAATTCCATGGCTGCGGATGGGTACAAGCAAGCCAATGCGTCTACATCCTCCATAGAAGCCGCGGAATCAGCTGCCCTGCAGCTTCTGAACAACCTCACCGACCTTCGCATTTCACTGGAAGAGGCACGTACTGGCAGCAAGCGGAAGCGCACAACTTTCGACGCCGACACGCCGTCGTCGGAAATTTGGCGGTCAATAACGAATGCCGAGAAAGCTGCTACGCCCCACCGCAAGGCCGTTCTCGAGCGCTGGTC
Source organism: Setomelanomma holmii (assembly GCA_010015745.1). NCBI lineage: Eukaryota > Fungi > Ascomycota > Dothideomycetes > Pleosporales > Phaeosphaeriaceae > Setomelanomma > Setomelanomma holmii. The sequence continues at coordinate 163,098 of ML978196.1, forward strand.
CACAAAGACACGCGCAACCACCGTCACCAACAAGCAAAATCGACTCAACGCTTCCGCGACACAGACGCTCACCGAAGTGCTTGACGCACAGCTAAACTCTTCGCATCTCGTCACACGCACTCAGACGCCGCGTTCATGCGCGCCAATACAATCGAATGCCTCGAACAAGGGCTCGCTACCGGATCCCGCCATCTACGATGACGCTGATTTCTATGGTCTCATGCTGAAGGAACTGCTGGAGCAGAGGAGCGCAGATGACGCCAATGGCAGTGCGGCAGAATTTGTGGTGCAAGCACCATGGCAAGTCGCGAGAGAAGCCAAGACGAAAAAGATCGTCGACACGAAAGCCAGTAAAGGGCGGCGACTACGGTACACAGTCCAAGAGAAGTTGCAAAACTTCATGGCTCCAGAGGAGCGCGGGGAGTGGAACGTGAAGCAAAGAGATGAGCTCTTCAGTAGTTTGTTTGGTCAGCGAATGGCGCTTGGTGAGAACGACGATGTGGAAAGTGAGCAGGAGGATGATACCATTGATGCCGCAGAGGCAGGTCTCAAGTTCTTTACGAGCTAATTTGGGATACAATAAAGCTCATACTTTGCCAAGATGAAAGCTGCAGAAGTGATAGTTGACGTGAACACGAACGTGAAATAGCTGTCGGTAATTGAACGCAGAAGCCGACTAACGTCCGGCTTTCTACAACCGTCGCTCCGTTCCGCACCACCTCGGCCACAATGCCGAAGAACTCAGGGTCCAAGCTCTCAAAGTCAACACCGTCCCACCTCGACACAAGCATCGTGCCATCGTCGACTAATTCGTCCTCAGCGCTCCGCCGCGCCAAACCTCTTCCCACTTCACCTCCGCGTCAATTGCACCCTCACACCCGTCACAATGAACACAATCAGCCCTCCACCCCAAATACGGCGCATCTCCGCCGGCAAACGCGTCTTAGGCGTCTTCGTCGGCATCGCAGGCGGCCTGGGCGCAAATGCCCTTCTCGGCTACGGCGTCATGTCTTTTTACACACGCGGCACAAAATTCGTACCGTACGATACTACTTCCTCGGACCTTGCTACGTCAACGTTTAAAAAACACAACCCCGGCTCGAATCCGCCCGTGTGTATCGATCACGCGATCAAATCGATACCGTACGCCAAGCTGCCAGAGAAATACATCAAGAAGGGCCTGACGGGGAGTGTTGGTGTCGACCAAGCACAGCTGGCGACGGACTTTTGTAGAGGTATTTGGGGAGGCCTGGCGTATCGTGTGCAGAGGAGGTATTTGGAGCGCAAGTACCACGCGTTGCCGGGAAGGGAGGGGCACCTTTGGGATGTGAAGGAACTGGAGAAGAGTGGATATGAGGTTGGGACGAAGATTACAGATCATTTTGAGGTTGTGGAACATACGGAGGAGAAGGTACGTTCACCATTCACGCTGGTTTTGGCAGGTGTTGAGGAGTTGTGCTGATTAAGGTTGTAGGTTATTGTAAGGTGTGGTGACTCGCCGCTCAACACTGATCATCGGCCCTCAGATGGGCTATTTTCGATGGAGGTTTCGACGGATGATAGGGCGCAGATGGCGACGTTTCATCTCAAGTCGGTGTTTGTGAATACTGCGCCGGAAGGAAAGGACTCGCAGCCGTTACCTTGGAATGTCCAGTTGGCGCATCGGTGGTATACGAAGTTGTGGATGGAGAGCGCAACGAGGAAACTGCTGAAAGAGCAGTAGTCGGTCACTGATGGGACCGGGTTGTTAGACGGCATGAAGCGTGCCTCAAGAGTTGAAGCCAGGAAATGAAAATCACCAGATGCGAAGACACAACTTAGCTCAACCGACTTTTTGATCTAATTGGATGGTGTGGCGCACCTCTCCAACGGACTTACACTGCCGCTATGCATCATTCACAGGCGAGCCATCTTGCAGTGAGCAGTAGTCGAGGCTTTTCTTTGATACGCCCTCGAACAGGAACGCGTACATTGTATACACTGACGCGAGAGCAGGGATGTGCGATACTCAAGCGTCGAGTCTACGATGGGTTCAGCAGCTCGCCAGTCAGCGTGGCTGCCTCTTGTTAGACGACGTTGCACGTTGAACGTGAGTGGCACAACAGCGCATATCCCGACGGACCTCAGCGCCCAACCTCGACGACCAATCAATTTTTCGCTCATACCGTGAACAACTTCAACGACATTGTACACGACAGCCATGCACTTCACCACTCATCGTTGTTGTGTTAAGTCCTTCTTGCTGTTTCTGTCTATCTGTTGACGGTCGCTCCTTCCTCCAGAGAAACAGTCCGGGCTTCACTTCAACGCTATGCTCTGTACAGAACATGAGACGCTAGAAGGGCAACAGCATCCTCTCTCCCACACCTGCACCGTCTTACAACTCTTGTCAGTAATTATGGTTTTCGCGTCCGTCCTGCTCGTGGCTCTTACGAGGTTCGCCACCGTTGCGAGCTTCCCTGAACTACATCCTCTCTTTAACTCACGTGCTACCACGGAGTATGGCGCTCACCCCGTCGTCGACCTTGGCTACGAGACCTACCGAGGCGTGGTGAACGAGTCCACGGGCCTCAACGTCTTCAAAGGGTGCGCTTCCGTGTCAAACTCGATACGCCTCTTACTAACACTCTCAGCATTCGCTTCGCCGCTCCTCCAATAGGCTCACTGCGTTGGCAGGCATCGCAACCACCCGTGGGCAATGCAGAAGGTGTCACTGAGGCTGACAAATTCGGCCCTGCTTGTCCGCACAGCTTGAGGTCTGGCCAGGATGGCAGAGCATTTCCCTCGCCTATCAGTGAGGACTGCTTGTTTCTCAACGTGTATGCGCCGCAGAACGCTTCGGGATTGCCAGTGCTTTTCATGATTCATGGCGGCGGGTATGGTGTTGGGGATGGACGCGAGGATCTGTCCAATCTGATCAATGCCAACGACAACACCTTCATCGGCGTAAGCATTCAGTATCGAGTGAGTCGAGCATATCAGGCTGCTGAACAGCATGATTGACGCGCACATAGCTTGGTGCATTCGGCTTTCTAGCTGGGGACGAGGTGTTTCGTAATGGAAAGGTCAATGCTGGGATCCTCGACCAGCAAGCCGCTGCGCAATGGGTGCAGAACCACATTGAGAAGTTCGGTGGAGATCCGCGTCAAGTCACGATATTCGGCATCTCTGCAGGAGGTACGAAGAGGTGCCCAGGAATCCTCACGATCCACTTTCTAACAACGTACAGGAGGCTCAGTCATGCTCCACGATACAGCTTACGGTGGCACACTGGGCACATCATTCTTCGCCAATGTGAGTGCTCTTTTTACCTTGGAAAAACGATTGTCAGCCTGACTTCATACGCAGTCCATAGCCTTTTCTCCGTACCTTCCACAGCAGTATGCCTACAATGATTGGATCCCATCCCAGGCGTACTATGCATTTGCTTCACAAGCTGGCTGTGCAGCTGCCTGGGCCCACAGAAACAGCTCGGAAACGACCTTCCAGTGTCTGGTCTCCAAGGACAGCGAAACTCTTCAGGCAGCTTCAAACGCAGTCTCAAGCTCAGGAGCGTTTGGCACGTGGGCCTTCCTACCAGTTACGGACGGCGTCGTCATAAAGTCAACTCCAAGCGAAGCTCTCTCGAAAGGCAAGATCAATGGTCAGAATCACTTGACCAGCAACGTCGCCGAAGAATCATTCGCGTTCGTCCCGCAGGAGATCAAGTCGAAGCAAGATCTACAGAGCTGGATAGACCTGGTCTTTCCATTGTTCAACAGGAGCAATGTGGACGACCTACTATCGCGTTACTCGACGCCAGATGCTCAGAATGAACTGCCTAAGCAAGCCACGTCTGGTAACACCGGCGCAACAGCTCTCGAGTGCAGCGCCCTAGCAACCGGATATCAGCAGATTGCCAATCTGATCTACGCAGAGTCAACCTTCGTCTGCCCAAGCTACTGGCTCGCCGAAGCATACAACGCTGGCGACAAGAAGGGCTATAAGATGCAGTACTCCGTGCCAATCGCACTCCACGGCTACGATGGCATCGCACTTTTCGGCAACACAAAATTACCCAATCAAGGAGCAGACTTGGTCAAAGCAATTCAAGCCATCGTTGGCAGCTTTGTGACTACCGGGACTCCCTTCATCGCCTTAGACATTGCTGTACTGAAGTACGGCGGAACGAAAGACTTGCCTGCGTTCACCGCACCAGTCTATGCCATGCTCAACCTCAATCAGACTGGCGGCCAAGAAGTGCCGGTCAACTCGACGCTTGATCCAAGACTCAACGATGTGGGCGCGTCGTGGTATGTTGAGCCTGATCTACGCAATGCGTTTAGTGTTGTAAATGGATGGGAGTGGGAGGGTGGAAGGGGTGATAGGTGTGAGTACTGGAGGGAGATAGCTGCCAAGGTGCCGATGTGAGGTAGCTGGACGCGTTGATAGCACCGCAACATGGGGCGGTGCGAAGAGACTGAACAGACTGTTCTTTCGAAGATACGAACGTTGCCCAATGCGCAAAACTGGTTAATACACGCTAGCTGCGATACGCTGCTGTCCACGGTCGGTGCGGTCCGACGCCTACCAGAGACTAACGTAACCTGGCATGATTGGGCGATGTGCACTCTAGCTTGCCTTTCTCAAGATACGAGTGGACAAAACTCGATAGGCGCCTTTTACAACACATCGGCGCATTAGTCGTGACTCGAGAGGTGACCCCATGTTGTCGTGATAAATCCCTTGAACGTAGAGATATCAAGGCGTGTTGTGCAATCTCCTAGCATCATGTCCCCTAAATGCTCTGCCCAATGCTTCTACCTTCTCAGAAAGTCCGGGATACTTCTTGAGAGCAAACTCAAGATCACTACGACAACGCAATGACGCGCTAATGGATTTCTGCGACAACGTAGACTTGGCCTACTGCTTCGAAGGAAACCATATCAGAGTCTTTTGCGAACAGATTCGACGTTGTGGCCTTGTTGTTGTATTGTTGGACAGGGTCGTTGACTGGTCCAAAGTGTCCCATTTTGTCTGATCAGGTGGTGCTTCGGTCTGAGCGAATTCGCCTGCACAACGGTTTAGCTCGATGGCTAGCGTCGCGGGAACTCCGAAGTACCCACGGCCAAAGCAGACGATTGCACTCTAGACCTGCAAATATGATAAAGGTTTAGCTCTATTTCCGGCCGTTGTGCGCCAGTTCAGCCTTACAGATGCATTGGGATGCATGTTCAGCTGTAGTCGGGCTGTGCCCAGGTAGTCTAGATGCATAAATCGGTCGAATGAAGAAGTATAGCGCCGGCACTTTAGTTTCCGTACACTTCTCGAAGAGGCAGGTGTTGTTGGAAATAGCTGCCTCTCATGTACTGTTCGCTCCTGTTCCGTCACCTTTTGAGGGAGTAGTGGAGGTGTATTATTATTTGTCATCCCAATAAGGACTAGTTTATTTCTATATGTAGCGTCTCCTCCGAGCCTTCAGCTTCACACTCCAATGCTACACTCTGCGTCAAAATCCGTAACAGGTGTACCGACACTAATGTCCCAGTATAGTAGTCTGCGGATAGTACTGGAGCTCTTTAGGCGAGAAAATGTATAAATCATGTACTACCTGCCGTCTTGTTCTAGTCCATCTTGCCGGTTTTCTTCTTGTCATTTGCTTTGCTTGAAGATCAGAAGTTACTGAATATTTAGACCACTTTACCTATTCTCAACTTCTTGCGATCTGTAAGGTAGCCACTCATGGCTCCCAAACCCTACACCATGGCTATCAAAATTTACAATGACACGGACACCGCTCTGGAATGGATAGGATCGAGCACATACAGCCCCCTCGACGGCTTAACAATGATACAACACTTCGACCAGCGCATCGAGCCTGGAACTGTCGGCAAGGTCGATATATCCAAAGAAGGCGGCACCGATGGCCTCTTTACCCTGGTTTCCTACGACTTCCCGTACCGCTCCACCAGCCTCAACATATATGCTATAATGCCCGCGTCTGCTGGTGGCAAGGCTACCGTCAAGCTGGTGGATCATTCAGCCCGCAACCAGCCACAGCTCAAGGACAACGGCCCCGAAGGCGCTGCGACAATGTGGTACTCCAGCAACTACAGAGACGACATGAAGGACGGCCCATGGACTTCGAATGCCGTGGAAACGAAGTGGGGTATAATGGGCAAGGAATGGGCGTACGAGCCGGGACGTGATGATCAGGAAGTTTGGCGAATCACGGTACGTCCACGAGACCGAATCACATACTTCTATCGTTTCTGCAGCCTTTAGCAATAGCTCACACTGTCTTCCCTTTAGAGGACACTTACCAAAGAGTACATGCTCTATCCAAACTCTCAATGTTCGGTTCGAGTCACTAGGTAAGTTGCCGAGATCGACCACTTGGGCAGCACCACTCTTCCAGAACTCAGATATGCTGACGAATTCAGTGAGAGCACTGGTCGGAGAAATTGGAATATCGGCCAAGATTGAGCGCATACCCGCATTACGGCATCGTCTGCAAGCGTGGTGGTCATGCTAGGAGCGAGCGTTGTACATGACAGCGACCGGAATTGTGTAGAACCGAGAGCCGTGTGCAACGGACAGCTGCTCTAGCGTGTAAGGATGGTTGTATTTGAAAGAATGCTTCAAATACTTGCAATGTAATGGCTGCACAAGCGATCTCGCTTAGTCGTGGTGGCCCATCCTTGAATGACTGGCTCCGTTGCCAGTACGAGCTGTAGGCCTACATCTAGATCCTTAGAACATACCCCTCGGGAATTACAGCAGAGTCTTATGATTACAACCACTCGCATTGCGGTTCTGAGGGCTGATAAGACATGTAGCTTCATTTGTTCACTTCGTGTAAAAGCAGCTGCCATTACACCGTGCATCAAGTTCCTAAAGTCGATGCTTCGAACACGAATCACAACAGTGTGCAGGATTTCACAGGACTTCCGTGCCTGTCACGCCCAACGGTCGCCAAGAAGTAATCCATAGTCCCAACGCTACGCGATTAGCAAGCTATATGATAGAACAAGTTTCATTTCTAGACTAGCTATGCAGCACGGCCGTTAAGGTCACACATGCATCTAACAATCCGTCCAGGCTGCCAGTGCGCGCCTCATAAACTTCACAACCAGAATGAGCTATTCACAGTGACGCTGATAATTTCTGCAACCAGCGAGATCATAAAACCAGCTCTCCCCAGCTCATGCCTCATTTTCAAATCCCATCACTTTCCGCTCTCTATTCACGCTCTCCTGCAACTCTTCCGGATAGCTCTCCTTGAAGCTAGCAGCCTGCCACGTCCTTCCCGTCGTATACTCACTCGCCATCAACGCATCACTAACCACATTCCCACCTCTCGTCGGACTATGCTTACCATGTCCATTGTACGGAATCAACGGAAAGGCTTTAGCATCCGGGAAGAAAGTTTCGTCATCGCCCGGCCTACACCTTGTGGACAAAGCCCAGATGACATCCTTGCCGTCGTACACGTCGATATCATCTCCAACTAGAACAAGTCGCTGGATGGTGTAGCCCACTTTATCCCCGAAGACAAGGTCGCCGATTTGTTTGGAGAAGGTCTTGGAGTCGGTCTTCATTTCTCGGAGGCGGGCGGTGTCGACTTTCAAAGCGACCCACGTGACCTGCGATTCGAATGGCGCGAATGCGTCGGTGATAGGGAGGTTGTTGTCTTGACATAGCTGGCGGATCTGTGCAGCTGTTAAAGATCCGATCATAGTGTGCGTCTCGTCGGTAAGCTGTCCACAGGCGGACACTGGGAGGATAGCGTCCTTTCGATGAGTGATACAATCAACCTTCTATGTAGGCTGCTTGTGCGCATCGCCTGGAAACACTGTATGTTGTTAGTAGGATTGACCTACAACTGGAAGATGCCGACATACCGTATCCGTGCATCTCACCAAACGGACCCTCAGGCGCAGTCTCAGTAACAGACAGACTACCATCAAAGACAATCTCTGAATTCGCAGGGACCAGCATCTCGTTCGTCTCGCACCTAACAACATCCAGCGGCGTTCCAGTCATCGCGCCAATATACTCCAACTCCGTTACGCCATCAGGGAGCGGCGTGCTTGAGGCCATGATAGCAGCAGGCGGCACGCCAAAGCACAGCGCCCAAGGACAATCTTTGCCAATCTATTTCCACATCTGCGAGATCTGCCAGATATGTTGCGGCTCGATAACCAAGCCAACGAGGTGCTTGTCGTCGTGGATCATGGCGCGTGCGATAGACTAGTTTGTCCATTTGCCGTCTGGCGATTGCACGATGTGCATGCCGAATGTCTGGATGTATTTTCCGCCATCTGCTTGATGGATCAGGGGCGCGGAGAGTTGTGTTAACTTAACGTCGTCACCGAAGAGTTTGTTCTCCTTGCACGAGCCTGTTTCCACGATGTTGGGCTTCACGCCAGGCTTGTGGCTTGCGGAAAGCCTTTTTGTCCAAGATGTCTTTCAGACTGGCGTCGGGCGGCAACGCTAGGTGTCGCGCAAGCCTTCCGTATCTTCCTCTTTTTGGATTTCTGAGCAAGGCTGAAGCACCGAGAATGCGGAAAAGTCTGTTTTGAGCGCCTTTGACATTGTTGAAGAGAAGGGCCTTATCGTCTGTTCCGTTGGACTTGCGGATGATGGCGGAGATCTCGAGGTTGGGGTCTTTCTCCTCGTTGATCTCGGCAACGTCGCCGTCCTTCTTCAGAGCCTCAACGAATGAGCGAAAGTTTAGATGAGGGAGATCTTGAGATGAGGTGGAGGTACTCATGGCTCTAGAAAGAGTGGGGAGTCGTTGTACGATAGAGCGCGCTTGGTGTAAAGGTGCAATACTTGGCAGAGACATGCTGCAGATGCTGCACTGTATAGTGGGAGAATGAGTTGCTTATATTTCGATACTGGCTTTGCGTCCAAGTCTTTCGGTAAGTTCGGCCTCGGACCTTAGCTCGGTTGGCGAGATTGTATAGTATAACAAGGCCTCTGGCTCGAGTCACCAACTGCGACCCCATCAGACTGCTCATTGGTTCCCCAATACCCTCAATTAGATAAGAGCCTCGAGACATCGATTTCAACAACGGTTTCCCGACACTTTCGAAGACTCGGCAACAATGACCGCTATACGCAACGTTCAGAAACGTATTCTCACTCCGATGTTGACAAGACCAAACTCTCTCTCGGGTGGCTTCCATCATATCGCGTCTCCTTCGATGCTTGGATCCAGAACTTTGACAACATGTGAGCACGGTCGCCAGAGCCTCACGACGCCGAATGGTCGTCCTGAACATCCAAAAAAGCGTCTTGTGATGGGCGTCACAAGTGCGATCGGGGGGTTGTCTACGCAATCCTTATGCTCGAAATTTTGAAAGAACTCAACATTGAAACGCATCTAATCTTCTCGAAATGGGCCCTGGCGACCTTGAAGTACGAGACGGAGCGATCATTCGACGACATCGCAGCACTCGCAACAAAATACTGTGTGATGAAAGACATGGCTGCCCCACCGTCATCCGGTAGCTTCCTCCACGACGGCATGATCATTCTGCCTTGCTCGATGAAGACGCTCGCAGCGATTCGCTCGGGGTTTTGCGACGACTTGATCTCGATATCTGCCAATGTTTGTCTGAAGGAACGAAGGAAGCTGCTGTTAGCCGTGCGAGAGACGCCGCTTAGCGCGATCCACCTTGACAACATGACATTCCTTGAAAGAGCTGGCGCCACGATTTTTCCACCAGTGCCTGCGTTTTACACAAGACCAAAGACCTTGGAAGACCTGATTGATCAGAGTGTTGGTCGCATGCTAGACGTGTTTGGGATTCATGTCGACAATTTCGAGCGGTGGGAGAGTTTTCGCAAAGATAAGACATTGAAGTAGGGATTTAACTCAGCGCTAATCATCCCGTGGACTTCCTTGGAGTCGAAAGTACGGTTTCGAAATGGTGGGAGGATTTTTCGAAGCATGGCGCGACCTAGCCCTGAGATTCGTTCATGGCTCATCAACCAAGAAAGTCGCCATTCATACCAATCCAGAATTGGTCGTCAAACGTAGGATCGGTATCTGAATGCGGCGGTCACGGTCAACGCAATGCACGAAAGGCACATGGCGAGGAAACTTACCCCACAAGATCGAATTGAAGGAGTCGAGGATATTTTGACCAGGGTCAGCTGGGACTACATCTGTCAAGCTTGAAAGGATGCCACGATCGGATGCTGCTTGCATCATCCCGTTAGAATTTCCTATCTGAGCGACTCTACGCAAAGCGTCGATGGCTCTTGTATGTGGTGCTGAGAGGCTGGAATTATCCTCAGAATCCACGTCAAGTGTGACGATGAAAGCCTCCAGAAACTCACTCTGCATTTCCCTCACTTCAGTATTGATGTCCGCCTCGTGCATAAGCTCCAGGAGCAGGGAAGAGCTGAGTGCTTCGTGGTACGTCGTCCACGTTCGTATAGCATAGGTCGTAAGCCTGTGCAGGCTCAAAAAATGACGAACAGTATCTGTTAGTGCAGTCCGGCCTCGGATCTTCAGGTTCATGGATTGCTGGTCATGGTGCTGATTCGAGTTGAAGAACACGGGCCTGCAAATTACCGACACCATGAATGTCACGTGTAGATTGACGGTAAAGTATTCGAGGCGACCGTGCATGCTTCGACATGGGTTCTTGTTGCGCAAGTGATCAGTAGCTTGCGCGGCAAGATCATCGACTTCTTGAAGGCGTTGGTGAGCTTTCGCAAGGTCAGCCTCTCTTGGACGATGCATCAAGCTCCCGGCACAAAGTTGACTGATTCCCCACATCAACTGTGGATATCGCAACACCTGTGCCGGCGCGGAGGAAAGGAAGCACAATACTGGTAGTGCGGGGAGTGAGGTCGGTCTGTCAAAGGAAAGGGAGAGTATACTGTCGTGCTGTAAGATCACTTTCCAAAGCTGTGATCGCATGCGTCTCTCCTCAATGAACAGACTCTGCATGTTTTCAGCATCATGTAAGCCCAGATCAGAATATTGCGCGCCCGATGCGAGGACGGCGAACAAGAATGCGATGATCGCTGATGAGCTCACACCAGCCGTCAAGATGCTGTCTCCTTCTAGGTGGTTTGCGATCATCAATTCTAATGGCTCTGAGTCGATGAGAGGGCTCAATGGATGCACTATGGAGCGATAGGACTGGTAGTATCTATGGACAGTTAGCACCCTGCTTCTCATGATAGTTGTCACCATGGCTACTTTTGGATGCTTTCACGGTTTGGGAGTAGTCTTTGCAACTCGAAAAACCGCTATCTGATTGGAAAGGATTCCAGGTCGACGCACTCTGAAAAGCAAGTGCTGGAGACACATCTTGTGCTAAATTGCTGCCGCCTCAGACGCAAACTGCTGCATATACCCAGTAGTTGACATAGAGCCCAGGAAGGTAGGCTCTTTTGCCAGTTCTGGTTCTTCTGCCGACATTGAGACCTGAGCAGCTATTGCTTCATTGGTGCGCTCGCATGGATAGATGCAAATTGCTGGATGGCCACGTTTCGTGCATGTTGCACATGGTTGCCTTATCAATTAGCTCGCCTGGTACATTGAAGTCTCTCCACTAGAGTCCTACGTAGCATCACATTTGACTTTGCGTTTGTTGCAAGGGTAGCATGCGATTTTATTCCTGCATCGCTTCTTCTGTGAAAGGATGATATCGGCTTCAGAGGGAGTCGCGAGGGGCCGCTTTAGAGACATTGCGCCTCTCTCGCGACGTGCTTTGCCAATATATCTGAATTGTGAGCAGTGATGTTCTAAGTTCACTTACGTAGTGTTCGAAAAGTCAAGCTGAAGACGGGATATCGCGTGGGTGAGAAGTTTGGTGTTCAAGATCCTCGGGAGCGGTCGGCACTGCCTGATTGCGCGAAACTGGTCAATGCACGCTAGCTGCTACCGGTATGAGCTGATTCTCAAGGCAGGTGCGAGAAGAGGAACACGCTTCATACACAGCCTTGATGCCAAAACTACCTCTGCGTGACGAGAGCCCCCTTTCCTCGTCCCAGGAGAATATAGTAACCTTTTTCGAGGCCTAAGTCCACCCTGAAAATCTTTCACAGCGCGGTTCTGTACATGGCCACGGCACAGCATTCTCCAACACGCTAGTTTTCTAGCATGCGTAGGCTTTACGTTAATCGGCTGATGTCAAGCTCTACGCACATTGGAGTATTGACAGTCTATCAGACTTGCCGAACTATAAGTCCTCTGAAAACTGTTCACAATCATACGGGCTGAACCCTTGCTCGTGGCTGCCCAGCCCAAAGGACGCGCGTTTCCTACTAACTTCGGCTACCATGAAGCCGAACTCACTGCTACCGATCAACACTGTACCTCGCCAGCGGTGTGCTCATGTGTCTCTTCTTTCTACCTAATGGAGCTGGCATCATGATGATATATAGGTAGGCCCAGTCCCGGGTGCAGGGACTTCAGTTGAGCACGGACCGGGATGAGCACCCTTACGACCGATTCTCCCAGGACGATTGCTCTCACTTCTGCCCTCCTTTAGGGGCGAGAAATGTGGGAGGTTGTAAGCACGTTGCATGTGGAAGACCGCCACAATCAGAAATCGCGCCGAGGCGATTTCAGCCATAGCTGGCTGCTGCTTTTCTGTTGGTCGCCTTGGAACATCTCTCTGTCAAAACAGCCCAACGGGATCTCGCGTCTGCGAACATGTACGTTTCAGGATGCTGCTGTATTGTTAACGACTGCAGAAGCTCATGCACGCTCGCTTGTCTGGGGCATTTGATTGGCATGCTACTCTCAGCTCTCAGCCACATCAGCATCCACGACTTCTCGAACGACGCCGAGACTTCAGCAGATACGGCTTGCCAGTCAGTTTGGTTGACGCTTCTGGAGCGCTTTGGCTAATGTGGGCTGACCGGAAATCATGCGAAATGGGGCTGCATACCCTGTTCCAGCTTTGTCTAAGCGGAGTCTTGGGCACTGCAACAAGCAAGGCAGCATCTCATCATCAAAACTTCAAGTTAGCGACATGTGAGACGTCAATCTGGCCCGCGAACTACTTCATGTTCGATGGGATGCTGTTTGGATCAGATAGGGAACACTGCACCTCGTCAAAGCCAGTGCAACGCTTGAAGAGATAGAAAGTGGCAACAAGCATCGCTCCTACCCATCAGCTAAGCCCTTCCAGCCTGCACTTGGATTCTGACCCCTCGCCATCCGTGTCCGGACACCACATTCCGAACTCTGCCTTCGCCTTGGTGCTCACCATCATGCATATGCAAGCCTTTTAGCGCGCTTATCAGTCTGTGGCTGGATCAGTTTTCTATGGCGAGCTGTGATCCTCATCCATGCACACAGTTTGGTTGTCAAACGCACGGCAAGCAATGCTTAATCCGCAACTGCATATGGGGGGAGCGACGGTGAGTTGTCAATCGGAAAAAGACAGGCCTCTCAACGCATACCATGCATGAAGTCACAATTTCATGTGAACCTCCAAGCCAAAGTAGCTCCTGCAGCTATCAACTTCGTGGCATATCGAGCTCGGGGCTGGCTGAACCCAGACGAAGGCAGCTCCAGACCGTCTTCAGTCGAAAATGCTAAGAATGTCCGTGTCCATACATATAAAGGCATCCGCGCCAGCAACAGATGCTTCGTTCAAGAAGCCCCAACTACTCGCATCATTGAGAGTAAAATCAATTTTTTCGAACTCGTTCTTGCTAGAAAATGGCTCCAATCCCCGTGTCAACACAGAAGCTCTGGTACGAATACACCAACTCCTTCCAAGCAAAGTATGGCAAGCCAAACTTTGAAGCCTCCCTTGACCACGAAGACTGGCCTTCGTTCGAATTGCGCTACAACGGTCGCACCCTGCAATACACTGTCGAACTTATCGGTGACCAACCGGCTGATGGCTACCCATTGCTCATCGGCCTTCACGGTGGTGGCCGGGATTCAATCAAGAACAACAATTCGGAGTGGAAGAATATGACAAGTAATTGGTACCGCAGACCGGTCGACGCCCACGTAAAGAAAACCGGGGAAGGAGCAGTCTACATTGCTCTTCGCGGAGTCTCGTCCTATGACAAGAAAACCAACACCTTCTTCGATGATTGGAATCTTCACTTTCAGGACGAATCATATGTACTTCTTCAGCGCTTGATTCGTGGTTTCTTTCTGCCGATTCCAGAGGAGGTCATAATCCAAAAGCTCGACGGCCCCTTCCGTACGGACTTCGTGAAGGACAGACCATTTGTCGATCCCAACCGGGTTTACCTCCTCGGCTTCTCGGCCGGTGGAGATGGCGCGTTTCAACACGCCGCACGTCTACCAGATCTCTTCAGCGCAGTGAGTGCGGCCGGTGGCCATCCTAATGGTGTGCCGTTCATCAACACTGCAAATCTCCCCCTGTGCATCTCATCGGGCGAGAAAGACACGTTACCATCCATGTACAATCTGGCAGACGGAGATTCGAGCGGGGCTAAAGATCGTGCCCAGGAAATTGTCAGAGACAGCATCCAGCTGGAAAATCTGCGCAAGAGCGTGCGCGAGCAGCTTTACAACACTGTGCCGAAGGCTTTCCAATCGCACGTGTACAGCTACCTCTTCTACCCGCACGATTGTGTGATTGTACAAGGCAAGGGTCACAACAGTTGGGCCAGGCCCAACATGTCGAACACGCCACAAAGGGTGCTCACGAATCTCAAAGCCTGGTTGCTCCAGCAAGAAAACAAGAACATCAAAGTGGACGGCGCCGATGCAAGCGCCGACAAGGTTGTCAATCTTGTCGAGTGGGCGTGCTCGGAGCTATCGAGTACCCCAAAGACGTTCGTCCCACGCGTCCGCAACCCACTCCCGCAGTTCGTCGATTGGAATCTGGCGACTCGTCCCACAGCCCCATCTACCGATGCACCAGGGAATGAAAAGGCTGACTGGACACCGAAGAACACACTCTACTGGCTCTATCTGCGCTCTAACGACATCTCGAAACTGAGCAGCTTAACGGCTCAGATACGCGCCGCGTACGACAAGCCGACAAATTCAGTCTGGGTCGAAAGCGCAAATGACTATCTGGGTATACTTCTCAATGAGAACATGGTCGACTTCAAGAAGGATGTTTGGGTATGTATTGGCAAGGGAAGTGATACCGCACAGAAAATCAAGATCACTCCGAGCGAGAAATTGCGACGGGAGACGCTTTGGCAGCGTGGAGATCCATCGTGGGTGTTTGATGCTCTGGTGTACTTTGTGAAGGATGGTGCGGGGAAGTGGATCCCGAAAGTGACGGATACGTTGAGTGTGGATGCACTGCCGAGCCCGAAGAGTAAGCTCTGAACAAACGAGCGGTTCCAATTCATATCTGCAATTCCACACTACCCAAAATAGCGACCATCTCAGAACCTTCATAGGCTGTGGCTTCATAAATTGCCTTCGTCTGCTCTTCTCATGACTGACGGCGAATGAGAACGTTGCTAGTAAATGTCACCCTGTAAAGTATGACCGCATTAGTCGCAATGAGTGCATGCAAGGGCATGAAATGCCTATCTAAGCTCAGCATTCGTACTAGCAGTGAAGCCGCTCGGCCGGGGATGCGTCACCACGATTAATCGAGACCGCTTTCGCGACCATTATAATAAAAATATTTATTCTGTTTTTTTGCATATGTTCATAGGACTTTAAGAGCAAATTTCAGGGTCCCCTCCACTATATACATGTCGTGCTGATGTTCCCGACGACAGACTGCGCATCTCCGTTTTTGTTGCTCGCCTTCGTCGGTAGAGCTAAAACATGTAGGACTAGCCTGATGTGCATAGGCACTGCTCAGGCCCAATTGCCCTATCGTCCGATTGAACTCGAAAGCTGCTCGATTCTCCTAGCTGCCCATACATGTCTGTACAACAATGCCTACTTCAGCGGACTAGAATATTTCAACATCGACCCGATCCCTGTCACTCCTCATCAGCTCGCCATCCGTAGCCCCAAATACGAATGCATCGCCCAGGAGAGTGTAACCGGGCTGCCCATGGCCTCGCCGGCGAAGCACGTGTGAAACGCGAGATCCGCAGAAGATATATACTACGTCCCCTGGCCTAGTCGCTGTAGGGGCCATACCAATATATCTGCGCTGTGTCAGAATAAGTCGGTTCCGAAGCCCTCCTTCCACTGTTGCAGTGTATGAGACTAACTTATCTGCAGTCTTGCGCAGTGACCTCCCATGGATTGATCCTAGCCATTGAAATCGGAATAGGACGTAGAGGAGTATGTAAATCCAGTAAACTGATCGGAAGGCGAGATTTTCAGACCACGGGACATAGTTAGCCCAATGGAACCGATCCCTGTCTTCAGATTCGTGGTACAAGATCCCACCCCATATGTCATACAGCACTCCGTGTTTGCCTTTTTCGGCCAGCAATCTTTCGCGCTTCTGGAATTGCTCGTTCGCTAGGCCCAAGTGAAGATGTGTGTCGTAGCGAGCTTTACTAAGTCTCGTCGCTCGCCGCCATGGCGCGTTTTCAATGTATTCATGGTCCCAGATTGGTATCCGCCAGACAGCCTCCCGAAGCTGAGAAGCAGTATAGATGTCATGGCCAATCTTTTGCGAAGTCTTGCACAATGCTTGAATTTCTCTTGAAAATTTAAGACTCATGTCAAGGTCTGCAATTGCGTATTCGCACTCCGGGCCACATTCCGTTTTCCCAACCTGAGCTATTTCATCGACCAGGAAACCAGCAAGAGTAATTGAACATGAGCTCGGTACATCTCCAGACATATTATGGGTTTGACATGAAGCGCTAGGATTCGTTTTCCCAGAAGCCGAAGAGAGTGAGTTCCGACTTTCTCCGAACCAGAAGTGTGGTTCAGAAATCTTTGCACCCCAATTGGGAACCCAGGATGGTAGATCCTGCTGACTGTCATTTGGGATCAGAGAGCTAGAAGAGTACTTCAAACATGACGAGTGCTGTCTCTGACATAATGAGAGTATGTCTAGCTCTCCATAATATATCATACGGCGCATGACATCAATGTAGACTTCCCGCGGTGTTTTGCGATAGTCAGTATGGATGCCTAATCTCTTACAGTCTTTTTCGGCTAGACTTATCAAGGCGAAGATCCTGTCCTTAGCATCACTGCAGCCGAACTCCCGTTTGTCGTGAGAATAAGCTCGCATTAGGACGTCGAAGAATTTTCTTTGTTCCCCAAATGGGAAGGCGTGAACAAGCATGTTCGCCATCGTATGAGGAATTAACCCGTGAGACAATTGCACATCATCTTGCAATTCGAGTGCTCCCGCAGTGATTTTCTCTGACAATCGCGACTTAAAGCACTGGACCAGGTGCTGGCCATATAGCAAAATTGCATAGTCAGGTGTTCAGCACGAGCCAATCTGGAAGTGGCGAGATCGAGCAAGAGAGAATTCCTGGATAACCCAGAGTCGATACCACCAGTCAGAAGCTAGCAGCGACGACGCCGACCAGGAAGCAAAATGGTATGCATCAGAGATGACCTTGATAGAGACTGGCGCCTTTGCCTTCACAGTCAATATAGCCATGATCAACGTCTTCAGGGGTACACACAGACTGGCGTCCCGATGCCCAATGAATTTCCCAAGGTCGCAAAGGAAGTATTCCTGTAGTGCCGAAACCGGCAGTGATTGCTTGTTCCTTTTTTTCATCGACGACATCTTGAGGCACAGGGATCGTGCTGAAGGTGGAGGTTCCTAGTATAGCTTCTCGAACAGTTTGATATATTCGTGGAGCACCATGATAGCCTGACTGTTGTCCTCCATACCAGGGCCAAGCCACGCCAGAACATTTCGAGCGTTCGAGTAGATACGACTCATTCGCGGAATTTGGTCATTTTTCTCGTCGCAATCATTTTGGTTGATGCAGACAGGATCAATGCAGATAGCTGGATGAATATCGGCGCACTGAAGATGTCGAAGTGCTACCTCGAGATTTTTGGTGATTGAGAGGGTAGACTCATTGATAGTAACATTCTTTGACGCCTCTGGATCTCCCCATACGTATGACAGTGCGGTATATAAACAGGCTCGTCGTCTTGTGATACTGTTCGGAGCTCGAATTCCATGTCAAGATCTGGAGTAACCAGAATCTCCATCAGTGGGTATGGCGTTGCCGGGTGGACATGAGGGAGGCTACTAAAATGTCTGGTTTGACGGATAGGATATAAGAGACGAATCTCGTTCTTCGAGACGTTCAACGGTTGGTACTGGAATTGTGTCATTGATGATGGCTGTTGTCGTGACTGGATGAGATGAATTCGGAGATCAATGTCAAGATGTTGGGATTGATATTTCTGCTGGTGATATCGGCTGCAAAACATTGGATTGCCTGCACAGACGCTGCGCTTTAATTTTAGCGCTTACTGCCTGCGCCACGTGTGTAAGAGCCTCCCGAAGTCCTGCTAGAAGGAGCTCAGAATTAGGCAGGTGCGGTTCATGTGGGTTCTCAGCCTTGCTTAAGCAACGTGCCGGGGAGTCTGTTGTCTGGCTGGTGACCACTCGCAAGATAACAATTGGTGAATGTTTTTGCGCCTTTTTGACAATGTGGTATGATGTCGCGAAAGCGAACCTCGAAATCCGGGTCCTTGTGAAGTATCAATTGGAAGGCCTGATGGTTAGCAAATGATATTCTTTCATACCAAATCAGTGGGGTCGGCCGCAAATTTCGCATACCCAACATTGGCTTATACGAAACTCCTGCAGCAGAGAACAATCATAGTCCAAGGTGCTGCGCAGTATACGTAAGTGTTCACAGTGCGTGCAAATGTGCGAGAGTCCCAATGTCTCTCGAATCGATGACGTAGTTGCTGTGGGTCCAAGCTTTCCCCTGCATGCTGAGGGTTCAGCGCTCGAAAATCTGGGGATCTTCTCCACATGGTTATTCTCCGTGCCAGCATCCTTGACGCCTCCTATCTTCTCCCTTTTTGATGCGAAACATGCTGCTGAATTAGCAATTCGACTCCATCTGCTACCTGCATATACGAGCTCAAGTGCTGAGCGCGTGCGCGACTACCTCCGATACCTCCGCGTCTTCCACAAGCTTCCAGCATCGTCGCGATGCCTGTGAATACATTATCTGTGGGCGCAGCCGTCACGCCCACCGTCATCCAAACATATCTCTCACACTATCTTAATCGCCGACCACTGCATCAGAAGCCTACAGCGCACATATCGTACCACGAAGGCCTCGAGCTCATCCGCCGCTTCCTTCACTACGCGTCGTTTCATACAGTCGACGAGCTGCAAGCTTTCACATCGCAATGGGTGCCAGTGCCGCATTGGGTGCATGTGAAGGTGGTGGAGATAACGAGCGGACAATTGCAACGATCCGCCGAGCTCATTAGCGCACAACTTGGTCCAAAGGGCATCGAGGCAGTCGGTGGTAGGACATGGTGGCAGTGGAGAAGAGATGGTGCACCATTGAAGGCGGAATGGATCGAGATGCGCAAGGACTACGACGCGCGAAAACAACTCAATATCACGAAGGGCGATCGCATAATGCTCTATGTGCATGGCGGCGCATACTTCTTTGGCAGTGTGGACGAGCATCGCTACCAGATGCAGCGCCATGCGCGCAAGTTGAAGGCTAGGGTCATAGCCCCAAAATACAGGCTTGCGCCGCAGTTTCCGTTTCCATGCGGCTTGCAAGATTGTAAGTGGCGACTTATTGTATGGAGACGGCAATACTGATCTGATAATTGCAGGTCTCGCGGTTTACCTCCATCTTCTCGAAGAGAAGCACGACGCGAACACCATCATCCTAGCCGGAGATTCAGCTGGCGGAGGTATGGTTTTGAGCATGCTCGTGACTTTGCGCGACCAGGGCATTCCTCTTCCCGCAGGTGCCGTCCTGATCAGTCCTTGGGTGGACCTGACGCACAGCTTCCCGAGTCTGGGTGGTGATGGAAAGATGGACTACATCCCGGCGCATGGCTTCGTACACAAGCCAAATATGAGTTGGCGTAAGCAAGAGTCTATCACGATCAATGATGCTTGCTGACACATACAGCGCCTCCAAATGCAGACGATCTGGTCGAGTTCGAACGCTCACGAGACGGACATCCAACAAGCAAGAAGTCGCCACGACCGTCAACATCCAAAGACAAGAAAGAGACTCGCGAAGCCGAGAAGGAGGCTAAGCAGGAACGGGTGCGAGGCTATTCAGTACGCTCTTCAGAGCAGCCTGACCCGAGAGACCTTCTCAATCCCTCTGCTGCTGGACCGAACCCTGACATTTGGGTTTCACCCAATGGCAAGTACAGTGTTGGCCCGAAAAGCATGCTGTCTGTGCAGCTCGAGAACGACATGCGCATCGAGATCAAGGATCAGATACAAATGTATGCAGCGAATCACCTTCTCACACACCCGCTGGTTTCGCCGGCGTTACAGCCTTCTCTTGGTGGCCTGCCACCTCTACTTATACAGACGGGTGGAGGTGAGCTTCTGCGAGATGAACAGATCTACCTGGCCCACAAGGCAGCACAACCGTTGGCACACCTCCCACCTCCATCGAACAACCAAACCGCAGATGAGATTCAAGCACAAGCAGCGAGGTACAGGCCGACGAACGTCAACCTGCAAGTTTGGGATGACATGTGTCACGTGGGACCAACACTCAGTTTCACACGACCAGCGAAGCACATGTACCGCAGTATCGCGCAATTTGGAGCATGGGCACTGGCTCGCGCCCAGAAGAAGTCGATTGACATCGTTGATGACGATGACATCTCGTTCATCAGCAGCGATTCCAGTAATTCGTCCGATTCGGATGAAGCTGGTTCAGACTCTTCACTTGACAAGGCCAAATCCTCCAAGACACAAAAGAAGGGGACGAGCGATCTGCGCGCGGCCCAGAAAGCGAAGGAAGAAGTCACCGTCGGTAGAGCTGGCGACCCTCTTCCACCCTTCGAGCATCACATGATCCGGCAACGCATCGACCGACATGGACGCATATATCCCCTTGCTGCCAAAGAAGAGCTCGAGGCGCTGCAGCTAGCTACAATTGATATTGGTGTCCCGAAGACTGGGCCCGTCAGCAAGTGGATGAAAGCACAGCAGCAGTGGAATAGCAAGTTCGCGAAGCAGAAGATTAATATTCAAAAGCAGAGGCTGAAAGACATGGAGAAGGGCTTCGAAGGCTTTGACGGCGAGATTCCACCACCCACCTCGCTGGCTGGCAGGCGGGTGAAAGGCATGAAACCAGAGAAGGCAAAGAAGAGGAGTTGGGGCATGTCCATGTGGGCTGGCTGGGGAAGCAAGCACGATTCAGTCACGGTAAGCAAATTTCCCGGTGAGACGTAATACAGCTGACTTTTAAAACAGATCGTGCGAGAGGAGAAGGCCGACCAAGTCAGCGACGGACCTGATCCTTCAGCAACCACCAACGGAGCCAAGCAGAACCCCACAGATGGCGCTAAAGACAGCAAGCCCCGTGACAAATCGCGTAGTCGCACTGCTGGTCTTGCGGCTGCCACGTCCCGCCTGAGATCACGTTCTCGTCACTCCGCTGTAGCAGACAAAGGTCAAGCCAGCTCATCGCAAGAAGAGCTCACCAAGATCAACTCTCTTGCTCCTCCAGTCCCAGGTTTTGCAGAAGCCACCGTCATTGCGCCAGAACGCAAAGCATCGCCGCTGCCATCGCCATCCAGCGAAGTGAACAATCCGATCTCGCCACCACCGAACATCGTGGGATCTGATCACCCCGAGTCGCCGGCTACGTTGATACCCACAACGGACGGGTCAAGCACGAGGCCAACAAAGGGTGGAATCGCATATCCTTTCAGCTTAAAAGTTGATGATGGACAAGACGCCAACGCGAGTATGCTAACCTTAGAAAGTGTCGGCATCACAACACCACCGGCTGTTGACGTGCCCGAAGCAGAGGAAGAACTTGGTGTCGTGCCTGCAGTAGGGCCCGCGTCGGGAATTGGAATAAACCCCGAAGAGCAAGAAAGACCCACAGCTGAGCGCTTCTACACTGCCGCTCCTGGTGCTGGGCTATTCAGCAGCGGCGCAAAGCCAGCAGAGGTTGATGGCGCAGAGAAGGTCGAACGACCACCTGTGGAGAGGTTCGAGACCGCGCATGAGGATTTGAGCACGCTTGCAGATTTGAAGCCCACTGCGTAATACCGGATTTGGTTGTGGATGGGGTAGGAGAACTAGTTTAACAATCGAATCAACACGTCAACACCGCAGTCCTTAACATGTGTTCAATACAAAATGCAGCAGTCAGCCTCGAATAACGGTTCCATATTTCGGAGATAACCTACGGGTTTATGCCCTAGCAACATCTCTATCGTCATGGACCCCACCTTCACGACTAAACAGGCATCACGGCTACATAAGGCTCGGCTACACGCATCGTCCACTAATTCATTCGCATTCTCAAAGCGATTGTTCTCCAAATCGGACTCCTAACACCATAAACCTTCCGAAAAGCAAGCAACGATGACATCCGTCTTCCGCCCTTCCGCCCGCGCCCTCATCACCGGAGGTGCTTCCGGCGTCGGTCTTGCAGTGGCCGAATTGTGCTTGAAGCACTCAATGAAAGTTACAATCGCAGACTTCAACCAAGAAACGCTCGACTTAGCGCAGAAGAACCTCAAAGGCGATGTGAAATGTGTCAAAAGTGATGTTGGCGATCGCACAGCCTGGAAGAAGTTGAAAGAGCAGGTTGGCGATGTAGATTTTCTCATGCTGAACGCAGGTGTTACTGCGAAGGGGAGCTGGGGAGATGAGGAGTATTTTGATAAGGTGCGTCACAACCCTGTGCACTTGCGGCATCACGAGTAACGGAATGCTAATGTGGACAATCAAGATCCTACACACCAACCTCAACGGCGTGATCAACGGCCTGAACACATACGCTCCCAGCTTCCAATCCCGGACCTCAAAAGAGCCGTCTGCAATCATCATCACGGGAAGTAAGCAGGGCATCACGAATCCGCCAGGTAACGTAGCGTACAACGCGAGTAAAGCAGCTGTCAAAGCACTGGCGGAGCATTTGAGTTTTGATCTCAAAGATACGAATGTTGGTGTACATATGCTTGTTCCGGGGTGGACATTCACCGGACTCGTAAGTTTCCTTCCCGTTTCTGCCTAATTTTTATTCCAGCACCTATGTCTGCCTGTCACACTTGAAGCTAATGTGGGCAAAGTCGGGCAACGTACCGGGCACAGACAAGCAGAAACCCGATGGCGCCTGGTCTGGAGCGCAAGTCGCGGACTACATGTACAAGAAAATGGGCGAGGGCAAGTTTTACATCATCTGTCCAGATAATGACGTCAGCGAGGAAACGGATAAGAAACGCATGTTGTGGACCGTCGGCGATATCGTGAATGGACGGCCACCTCTGACGAGGTGGAGGCCTGAATTCAAGGAGGAGGCTGAGGAGTGGATGGCGAAGCAGAATGTGTGAGCTGATTGGGAAGAGGGTAGTGGGTGTGATTGGTGATGGGGCGACGGAGGTCTTGAGAGCTGGGGATGCGAGAGTTGCAGAAAACTGAGGCGTGGACGAAATGCCTGGAGACTGGTCTCCGTGGATAGGAACATGTTTGAAGCAGCAAAATCGTGCCCCAAGCCATTCCTAGGTTGAGATCCATCCTAACTAATATCGGTGGTAGACTTCTCGCTGTCTCCGACTCGTGACGGGAGCGAGAAGCTTTATTCGACTTGGGACAAGATACAGCCATGACACATCACAGTAACTGTGCACATAATGTTGATTTCGCCGAAACGCAAAGCAATCATGGTTACTGTTCATTTCACTGTCCGATGGTTTCAATCGTCGATGTTACGCGTCCGCGCCTTACACTTCAACAAAAGCTTCTGCCCGAACATGCCCGGCAGGCTTCACATCTAATGAGTAACGAGGGCGTAAATGCACCAACATCATGCGGCAGCCTGAACATATCTCCAACGAATTACATCGTCAGATCGGATGCGCAAACAACGAAGCTGGGTACGTGGAGATTGATCCGCGACTAGGACCCGACTTTTCATGCATGATTGTAAGTACAGCGTGTGCATTCGAAACATTGAATCTGGCTTGGCGAGAAGGGTGCAGTTGGAGTGGCAGGCTTCGAGACAAGGGCTGAAATACATGTTGACTATCAGTGGCTTGGTGGTAGAAGCAATTTGATGGGCGGGTGGTACACGATGCGGGGTGTGTCGGTTGAGCTTAGTCACCCCAGGCGCTAACTTAATTCCCAAGGTCTTGTCGGCAGCATGCTTCCACGTCTCTTACCACAACAATGTACCGCCTTGCCGTCAAGACTTCGCCCCGATTACTCTCAGCAATTGTGAGCTGACTTGATTGCACGATTTCAGCAACATTCCCGGGGCTATCCTGGTCACGCGTCCGATCTGCTCACTCTATCTTACAGCTTGCGGGTACGACACCAGCCTTACAGACTTGCGCAGGCACAGCATACTCGTGGGCTGCATGTCTTAAATGCATGCATGAGGTGGCCTGACCGTCCGGAACGTCAACATTCAGTGGCTCCGGTTATTGGGTATGTTATCCGGCATCATGCCATCATTTTCCAGCTCCATGGTAGTGAGAGAGCTGGAGCTGCGGAGGTATTTCAAGTCTATTCTTGGAGGCTATGCAGATCAAACTTTACCCTTCCCGAGGACGTGGAAATATTGTGGCGTCCTTACAGGCCTTTCCTACGCTGACGCCCTCGTGTTGGAGGTAACAAGGGGCTGCCGCCCTATCAGCCCTAGCCCGCAACGAGGTCCTGCTCGCTTACGTGTAAGCATCGAATCAAGGTCTGACCCGAGCTAACCCTGCACGCGACCGTGCTACTTCGCGTGAGCGCCTTCAATGTGCAGCCTACCGGTAAACCGGATACTAACAAGTCACCCAGAGCTGATTGAACAGATGCAACAGCGCACCATGTTGAGCATCTTTTCCGACGAGCAGGAATACTGCGTGCATCTGGTGTTATCGTTACCCAATCTGCAGCGTCCATCTCGCGATATTGGTGCTGCTGCACTACCTCTGGCTTGAAAAAGATTTTGTTCTTACATACGCCTTTTTCTGCGATTGTAAGGCTGCAGGGGAGGCTTTCAGCTGTCCCCGCAGCCGCTCGTATTGATCCTTGAATTTCAATAGTACCGCATGGGAGGTTGCTTAGACGAACTCTTGATAAGCTTGTTTCCGTGGGTGTACCTGGGCGATCTTCATCTCCAAGGTACGCCCTGACGGCTACTTCTATTTCTTTAAAGTCAAGTAAAGGTCGTATGATCACTTCCATTCACTCAACGCTACACTCGCTCATCAGTGTGATTTTCCTTCTTCACAGCCTTCTTTTACTTTCGTAATCATAATCGCATCCTCTTCAACATGAAGTCATTCGCTGTGCTCGCCGCGCTCGTCACCTTGACTATTGCCGTCCCTACCAACTTGGCTGCGCGAGACTGGGAGGACGACTGGAAGGACCATAAGCGGGATGGCAACAAATGGGGGGACGACAAGGGGCAAGAGACATGCCCTGCGATTGCACAAATTGCCCCAACTGGCCAACTTCCACCAAACACATTGTCGCCCACATTCTTGCTGCCTATCTCCCAAAACCACCCTGACAAGGCTTACCCGGCTGGTCAAAAGGGCATAGTCACCCCTTACGACAAATGCACCCTCACGCGTTTCGACATTCCTGCCTGGGCCAAGAACAAGACCTGCAGTCTCTCACTTTTCCTCGGCGGCTGCAGTGAAGAGATTCAAGAACAAGGACCCGGCAACATCAGCTTCCAAGGCAATCTCGGTATCAGATTTCCAGTTCCTGGACAGACCACATGGAACAACCAACCCCCTCTGGCTCCTCCCTTCGCGGACGCTCCTATCATCAAGGTTGGCAATGCTTATCGTCTTGGTGGCGGCCCATGCGACTACAAGGAAGGCCAGGCCTTTGCTACTGTTGGCGGTAGCATCTGCAGCAACGACACTACCCTCAGCTTCACTCAGTCGGACGGTGGTCACGGAAAGTGCCCAGTTGGCTTCCACATCATCATCTCATAAGCGTGTGGTTCGATGGTGCAATCTGCATAGAGAGGGCAGGATGACGATCGCATTGGCAATCAGGGCGAGCACAAGCTCGATTGAGCTCGGGGCAGGCCGCATTGCATATTTTACTTCACCCATAGACACGGGACAATCCGTTAATTCACTATCATCATTACTACCATCCCTTACTTGATATAACAGCAGCTCGCACGACGCAATGGTACGTATCGGCCTTGAACATGATGTCCAAAGCATCCTATGTTAGCATCCGACAAAGGCCTGAGCAGCTTAACCACGAATCACGTTTAGAACGCTAAGCAAGATCGAGACCATTCCACTGCTCGGATTACCGAATACCGGGATCAGGCAAGCGACTGCTTTAATCCCACAGATAATACAGCAAGCTACAAACGTCGCGCTACACAGCCCACGGGATTAAATGCTGACATGCTGCAGCATCTGAGAGCTTCAAGCGGAAAGTGAATGGCCAAGCAGCGACAAGCACTCGCTAGCTTGCTCAAGCTTTACGGGCACCTTCTTGTGTAGGCATAGCCCGCGCCATTTTGCCCCACAGAACCTCTTAGCAACGTCGAACATGACGCAATCCTGACCAGACATGCATCTGTATGCTCGATTGCGTGCGACATTAGGCCCAGGTACACTTTATAAACAGCCTTGAATTCCCGTTTGTGTTGTGCTGTCACACAAAAACACCTGCGCAATGAAGGTGCTCGCATTACTTGCGCAACTTGCCGTGTTCGCGGCGGCATCGCCAAATCCTTCGCTCCGGCAAGTGAGGAGAGCCGTTGACGCTACGCCAGCCTACGCAGCACACACCATTGACCAACCCGTATGTTGCTTTTGAGGCTGTTTCACTATCGACATTGCCCCTGACTGCGTGCAGATTGACCATTTCCCAGAAAGCGACCGTTATGTGCCGCATACGAACGCCACGTTCAAGCAGCGGTACTTTTTTGACTCGTCGTACTACAAGCCTGGAGGGCCCGTGTTTTTGTACATTGGCGGAGAAACGAGCGGCGAAAGCCGCTTCTCGAATCTGCAGACTGGAAGTGAGTGCGAATCAGTTGTGCTGAGGTTTAGTGCGGCGTGAGGCTAATTGTGTAGTCATCCAAATTCTTATGCAAAAGTTCAATGGCCTTGGTGTCATTCTTGAGAACCGCTACTATGGAGAAAGCTATCCGTATAATACCAGCACGACAGATGAATTGAGATTCCTCACCACTGAGCAAAGTAAGAATCACAGTCTCTTTTCTCGTTGCAGACAGCTAAAAGGCATCAGCGATTGCCGACAACTCCTACTTTAGACAACATGCAACCTTTCCGGGTGTCAATGCGAGCCTCAGCGACCCTGATGTGCCATGGATCATGTACGGCGGCTCTCTTGCGGGCGCACATACAGCATTTACCATCAAAACATACAACTCGATTTTCGCTGGCGGCATTGGTAGCAGTGCAACTACTCAAGCCCTGCTCGAATACCCACAATGGTACAATGCCATCATGAAATACGGTCCCGCAGACTGCATTTCGCGCATCGTCAACATTGTCGACAAAATTGATGCTGTAATCGCAACCAACAATACCCAAGCCATCCAAGCAGTCAAGGACGTATTTGGCCTGGGTGCATTGCAAAGCCTAGGCGATTTCGCCATGACCGTCGCATTCCCCATCGGCGGACCGATGAATTACCCCACGAATACATGGCAGGAACTCAACTGGTCTGATCTCTACGGCAGCAACGACTTCTGGGACTTCTGCTCCAACGTTACAAACCCGACTCCCCCCGCAAACATCAGCGCAATCGACACCGCACTGTCTCAATATTCCAACGGCAAGCCGTGGACCGGTCTAGGCGGCTACACCGACTACGTCAAGCGCGTCCTGCTACCCACCTGCGAAAGCGGACGAATAGACAGCACGGATCCAGGCTGCTTCGGCACACAAAACGCGACTTTCTACGCTGATCCAACAAACAGCGCATCCCGGTCATATCTGTACTCGACATGCAGCGAGTCCGGCGCCTATCAAACCGCGCCCAAACATGGCCCAAGTCTGATCTCGCGCGTCCTACAAATCCCATACACCCAACAGTGGTGCACATGGGCTTTCCCCGACGGTACTTCCAACAAACTGCCATCAAGCCCAGAACTACATTATTACAACAAGTACGGCGGGGGGAATATTCAAGCGCCGAATCTCGCGCTGATTGACGGGAGCACGGATGTTTGGCTCGATTTGTGTTTCCACTCGGAACTCAAGTTGAAGGGAGGGTTTGAGATCAGTAGTGATACGTATCCGAGCTATTTGATTGCGGGCGCGGGACATCATTGGGATAGTTATGGGATTCTGAATGTCAGTGCTGAGCCGGCGTATATCAGGGAGGCGCATTATTGGGAGGAGAGGACCGTGGGGCGATTTCTCCAGTTCTGGGCGGAAAAGAAGTCTTACTAAAGACGGTGAGGGTAGGGTATTCAGAAAGAAGCGAAGATGAAGCACTGGTAACATGGAGGAAACGTTGAAAGTGAAAAGTCTATATTGGGGTATCAACGCGCTATGCTATTTGGACTTGGAAATCCACTTTTACCACTCCAGCCGATCATCACACGTTAATCGAACATCCCATCTATCCTCGCCTTTCCAGACTTTCCCGCCCTTGTTCGCCTTCGCGACGATACTTCTCAGGTCGCTGATCATTTCGCCCGGTCCTGATGCAAATACATCTGTCCTTCCGCGCACAGTGTTGGCGATGAAGTCGGGCACCAATGCGTCGAGTGTTGGTCGCGCTTCGTAATGGTTCAAGCCGAGTTCAGCTTTCGATACTCCGTGGACCGACAGCGCAGATGAGAGTGATGCGGATGACGAGTCTGTCGCCGAACTTGACGTGAGATTGATTTCCCTTGCGCAATCATTCAAGACAGCCTTCTCGCTCCTTGCAGGTGCGGTAGGGTCCGTTTCTTCACTTGCGCGCGTGACGTAGACGTGGATGCCCGTCCGAAGGTTTGGACACTTGCGTTTGAGGATAGCGAGCTCAGGGGCGACCCAGTCGAGATCGCGGCGGTGTCGTACAACCCAGATGAGCGACATGTGGCGGTCGATTGTCTGTGGGCGGGATGCCAGATCGAGCAGGACGGGCAGGACGTAAGTGATGCCTGTTCCACCGGCGATGCAGAGGACATTGGAATCGATGAGAAGATCGCGGATTGTGCGTTCGCCGTATGGACCTGTGAGGACGACGGACAATCTTGCGTCTGCCATTAGGGATTCGTGCGAATCCTCGTGGTTGTCCTTGCGAGCAGCGCGCTTGGCGGACAGTGCTGCAATTTTCTTCGTCTCGCCCTTCTTCGCGCGGAAAATGTACGAGTGTCTTTGTGTATCGGCGCCGTATACTGGCAAGCTGAGAGGGGTAAATGGATGGGATTGCCAGATGCTGCTCTCCGGGAACATGAGATAGAAGTGCTGGCCAACGTCCCAGGCATCGTGCGGGTGATCAAAGTCCAAACGTACGACATCGCCGCTCTTAGCGTCCTTGAAGAACGTGATGTCTGCTGGTGCAGCGCGGAAGCCCATATGTCCGGATGGCAGGAAGTTGTAGTGTAGAAGTGCGGTCCTCGCAAACCTGATGCCACGATCGATGAACCACACAACCAAGCCCGGGATAAGGAAGACGTTTAGCTGTGCCCAGTGGCCCCAGCAGGCGCCAATGTACACCATGGCGAGGATGTAGTGCGCCTTGCGGAAGAATTCATAGCCTGTGATGCGGATGGCCCAAGGCGTGGAGAGGACGACGAGTAGTAGGAGGAGCAGGAGGGCGACGCAGCCCATGACCATGTAGTATTGCTTGATCCACGTTACAGCGACCGTTGGCTGTGGCTGGTATAACTTGGCCTCGATGATGGTCCAGCCAATGGTATGTAGAACCGATTGGGCAAAAATGAGATATCCTAGCCATCGGTGGAGGAAGTTGAATGACTGATACGGCAAGCCAGTGACTAGCGACAAGATCGACTCGCGGCTTGACAGCATGACTGACAGAGGTGCGAGGGCATATGCGAGGACTCCGACGCGGTCAGACCACGGGCCGAGACTGGTACGGGTGTTGTAGACGCCAGGCTTGTTCTTCACGGGCGTCACCCATCTTCCGTACACGATGCCGACAAACGAGAAGACGGTCAAATATCCGGTGAGCACGACGAGGGTAAGTACTTGTGTCCTCGTCACTCTCCCAAAGATCGGCCTCGAAGCATCCGGAAGCAGGTATTGTCGTGCGTATGCTGGAACCGCTCTTTGCAATCTCGCCCATGCACTTCCCTTCTCTTTCACAGTCTCACCGGCTTCAGCTGGTAGTTGTACTCCTGATGGCTGCGAGCGCATAAAGTGTCGTCCAATGGCCCAGATGAGTAGTATACCGCCGATGGTCGCCCAAATGATGCCAGTGTAGTACATGCCAATGTCATGCGCAGCATAGACGATGTCCAGATACTTGCACGAGCCCGCGTCGTTGGTACATGGCATTACCCGATCCGCATACCCCCAATGCGGAATCAACTGCGCGCCCGCCTGGCTGTGATTCTGAATATGCTGGCGCGCCTCGAGAACATGTCCGTGATCCATGATGGCTGTGAAGCACCAAAACTGGTGACAAGAAAGTCGCAAACACGAAGGACAAGATTGGCTGGCTCAGGGTCCAATCTCGTGGCCAGCATATCGTCTATATAACGTGTTTCTCGGTACAATGCCTCTCGCAATGCGCGGCAACGATCATCATGGTGCCGGAGCGCCAAGCTTCTAGCCAGTTGCCGGGTTTCCTGAGGCGAGCGGAATTGGCATGGCGCGAGAGCGTTTGAGCACATTCCCCCACAAGTTTGAGCACTTGCCGGTGTTGAGCCGGAAACATGTATGGGTCTGAAAACACCGAGGAAATGGTGTGACGGCGCGAACGGCAAGTGGATGAGAACGTTTATGAATGTGCTTTCTGCTATTTCCACGTTGTGAGGAAAGAGCTCGTGTGTTCAACGTGGCGACTGGGATTTACTCGAGACAATCGCGTGCGAGATAATACGACATTGAGTACTTTTCATCATGGACCATTCAATGATGGATATGGGCAATAGCACTTGCAAGATGGAGGTAAGTCATCGACTAGGTATAGGTGGAATTCATTCGCTAATGCTTTGCAGATGCTGTGGAACTGGAACGTCGTCGACTCCTGCTTTCTCGCTTCGTCATGGCACATCACAAACAATGCCATGTTTGCTGCATCCTGCGTCGGCGCGGCCTTCCTCGTTGTCGCACTCGAATTCCTACGTCGCGTAGGTCACGAATACGATGCCTATCTTCTGCGACAATTCCAGCGACAATTGCGAGTTCAACAGGCCGCGCTCGTCAATGCCATACCTGCAAATTGCTGTGATGGCCTGCCCAGCACGCTTGGAACCCAGTATGCAGCATTTCGAGCCAGCGGATTGCAACAATTGGTCAGAGCAATCATACACGGTGTTACACTCAGTTTGGCGTATATTGTCATGTTGTTAATCATGTACTACAATGGATACATCTTCATCAGCGTTATCCTGGGAGCGATTCTGGGCAAGTTTCTTTGCGACTGGATGGTCGTGCGAATTCCCTACGGATACGAGGGCGAAAAAGACGTGCGAAGAGGCTCTGTTGGAGCAGCTGGACCTACTGGTTGCTGTGCGTGACATTCACATTGGAGTAGGTGAGTGGAAGAGATATGGAGAGGCATACTTGGAGGAGGATGCATTATGAGAGGAAACCATCAAGCGCAATTAGCATCAGATACCCATCACGAATTCATTCACAGCACATACATCGTCCACTACACTAATCGAAGCCTATGCACCCACTTGGGTCTCACAATGAGATGGGATCGGTTTTGCGGCCGATCCAGCCAAATCACGATGCCATTTACGCGCACCTTGCTGCTTGCATGATCCAAGGACCGCCTAGACTGCTTCCGAACCATTGGGGTTGCAGTCAAGCGCCTGTATCGCCTGCCAAGTCGTACGCCACTTACTCAGAACTTGCTCCTTCTAATAGCTCATGCCGTGCTCAACAATATTACGGGAAGGACCGATGTGGAGTCTGGAAGAACTCTACTGAGTGTGTTTGAGCAAGTAGGCGGGTATGACTTAGCACTTGAGCACCAACGTGGGCTCTCCGATATCCGGGAGTACGGTTGATCCGTACAACTTGAGCGGTGCTGGAACATAGGCAACGCCTGCAAATTCCATAATGTCAAAACTATGGATCGCCGTATCAGTTTGCGTATTCATCTGAGTCATGTTTTGACATAACAGGACGCAGTGAAGAGCTTCCCGATACTGCATTGTGTAGAAGAAAGAGAGTATTGTAAAGCACTGTTATCGTTGATACGCTACAAATGCGACGTCAAAGCTCGCAGGTTGTGTATCGCAAAACAAAAGACATTGTGTACATTAAATCTATCACCAATCATGAAGATGTCGTCATCGAGCGCTCGAAATGAAGACGGCAAATCGGTGTCAGTGTTAGGTTTCGATGATCCATGCGCTTTCCCCTTCTCTTCTTCGTAATGCCACAAACTCAACCACAACATCCCCAGCGATGCCAATCTCAAGCCCAAAGACGAGATCAAACCAGAAACGTTGCAGGAGTCGCGATGCAGCATCATCAACAAACGTAAACACCCCTTCCTCCACCTACACCTCCAAACCTATCCACCTAAGTCTCAGCCCAAATCTTCAACACCTTATTCGCAAGACAGGTCACCTCGCGCGTCGTAACTTTATTCTTCTCCTTCCCATCTCTCAAGTTCGAAATCCTGTGCACGATGCGAATCATGCTGTTCTTCATGACTAGGCAGTCGTCCTTGCCGAGCAGGCCAGTCTCGCCGGCAGTGTAACTGTCGAGCCATTCGAGATCAGCCATGAGCTCTTTGCGTGGTGTGGCTTTGACAGAGGCATATCTTTGACGAGCTTTTCGACATTGGCTTGGAAATCGAGGACTCTGTCGTCGATGGATTGTTTGAGGACTGGTTGGGATTAGCTGGATAGATTGAGGGGAAGAGCGGGTTACTTACCAAGGACTTTGTGGGGGCTGGAGGGTGCGGAAGTGGTGTTGCTGGTCGAGTTGACGCCGGATGGAGCTTGTCCGAAGAGTGTGGAGCCAATTGAAGTGTTGCCAGCATCAGAAGGTGGAGTTATCTTGATCTCCGGCACCTGGTTGTTGTTGGTGGAGTTGAGAAGATCTCCGAAGCTGGAGAAATTCTTTCCGGCATTCTCGCTGGCAGGCGCGGAAGTCTGAATCTGAGGCTGCAATTGTGGCGCAGGCTGAGATGATGTTGATGCGGTTGCCATGTAATGGCTGAAGGGTACCGGAATCGGTTGCGTAACAAAGGGCAGCGGCTTTGGATCATTGAGCGAGTTGACGAGATCAACCGCATCTAAGACGGGCTTGCATATAACCATGAGTCCCTGCGCCAAGTACTGGACGGCGAATTGGATATCGTCATTGAAGACGGAAAGGTTGGCAGGGCTGAAGCGCTTCAACATCTGGTCGATCTTGTCTAGTGGCCAAGTGTTCTTGAGTTCGTTAGCACCCATAGTCTCCAGCTTGATCTCTTCTGGCATCTCTTCAAGGATAATATGCCCCGGCTCGATGATATGGGTGACCAGGAAATGTATGGTCTGACCAAGAGCGGCAAGCTCACCATTCTCGAAAGCATGTTCCAACTTGTTCATCTCCTCACGGAACTTGGGACCATACTGCATAAGCTGGACGACACGCCTATCATGCTTGTCGCAGTACAACTTGAACTCCAATAGCTTAGCTTGCCGTTGCTCGTCCTTGATAGCTTGCTGACGCTGCTGTTTGGCTAATTGGCGACGCTGCATATTCTGGTACTCGGAATGAAGTTCGAGGACATGACCAACATGCTTGTCCTGGTTGTACTTGGCAAGGACGGGATCTTGGTCAATGCCTGTATGACCCGAGGGGAGACCGACGCCAGAGACGCCGCTGATGGTGGGAATTGAGGAGAATAAAGTGTTGGTGTGCTTCGCGCGATGAGCAGGGTCGTCGCTAGGAGGGTAAAAGATGCGCACGGAGTCCATGTACGAAGGCTTGGGTTGGGGCTCGGGGAGAGTGAAGTCGACCTTTGCTGGCTTGTATCGGGACATAAATTCTTGGTGGCGGACGGCCTCTTCAGCACGACGAGCGGCTCGAGCTGGGGCGTCGCGATACCAGGCAAGGCGCGGCTCCTCTGCGCGCTGGCGCTCAGCGAAATAAGTGCGGAAGTATCGATTCGATGCATCTGCAGACGACACCTTTGGCTTCTCAACTCGACCGTGGTTGACAGCTCCCGCCTGGCGCTATACAATAGTTAGTGAGGTTCATGTGCGCAAAGAGGATAAACATACCTGTGCCGGTGGAGCGGCAGCCCTGTTTCGCCAGACCTTATAGTTGTTGAAGGCCTTGCCGAGCTCGGTATAGACCTTTACGGGTATGGTATCTGCAAGGTACTCCTGTTCAGTGGTTAGCATGGCACTTCACCGCCTTTGAAGCCAGAGGAACGAGCCTGTGTCTGCCGGAGCTTGGTCTCTGCCTGAAGAGAAAACTCGTTGTACTCATGCTGGCCGCGTGCACGAACGTAGTCGGTGATCTTGCTAACCTGGCGCTTGGAGATGGTGCCTGGATTGATGGGTGCCATGGCTGCAAGGTGCTGGCGAAGTGTATCTGGGCGAGTTGTCGGTTGCGGAATGAGGAGGTGGGAGTAAAAATCACGGAAAGGATTTACTCGTTTTCAGTGAGCCAATGTCCGAAACTTCGTCTGTAGTTGAAAAGTTGTGCAGTTGTGGTCTTGATACAAGAGATTATGTGGAGGTTGGAGGCGGTCGTGGGTGCAGTTGCTGATGTGTCGCAAGAGTGAGCAGAAAAATTCTTATTTCGACAGGCGAAAGTGCGAGCAAGACTGCCAAGGATCCCGCTTAGTTATTGTGCTAATAGCCTGACAGGAAAGCGCTGTGGCTGGAGTGGTAGTGAAAGTGAAAGTGATC
The DNA here is from genome assembly GCA_010015745.1 of Setomelanomma holmii. Lineage (NCBI taxonomy): Eukaryota > Fungi > Ascomycota > Dothideomycetes > Pleosporales > Phaeosphaeriaceae > Setomelanomma > Setomelanomma holmii. Next base: position 198,162 of record ML978196.1, read on the forward strand.
AATGTTGGGGGAGATGGGCACAATCGATACGGACCTAGGTGGTGGTGACGTAGTGCAAACGAGTATGTGTTTTGACGAGGTATAGAAAGCCTGGGGCACTATTGTCGAGGGATACTGAGAAGGTTGCAGTCGAGGTTGGCCATGAATGCTGGCTGTTCGCTGCTGCTGCTGCACAATGTTGTTGGCCAGCCGACTCAGCCACTCTTTGTTCTCCAACACACAATGAGCCTTATCTTTACGACCGCTGGTCATCTTCTTGCAAAAAGCACCAATCTTCGATAAATACAAAGCCTTTACTGATGATGCAAATGCGAGACCAGTTGCACTGCTGTGGTCTTTCGCGTCTCGGCACTGACGACGATGTTGGAAATACATAGCCAGAACTTTTCATCCGTAGATACCTAAGAACAATTCAAGAGCTATTGTTACTCTGTCTAGAAGCCTTCACAAGTTCACCTGTTTGCGTGGTGTGCAAAATAGGTGTATATAAACACAAGAAATAGTGACTAGCTTCAGCTCTCAAGAAAGTCGACACTATCGCTCAGGACATGTGCGCGAAGACCGCAAGATGCAACATCGCGATAGCCAGTGTGTGCGGATCAGAGTTCGTTTCATCGAGGCAAAAGGCCCTTCAATCGCAGGCGACGCCAGATTGCTATTGCGTCGGCTCTTATGCCTCTTTAGAGTCTTGTAATGTGATAGAGCCAATCTCCCGAGGCATAAGTGAGAAAACACTCCATTGATTGTACCTGCGAACTGTTGTTGTGTTGAAGCTTTCATTCAACGATATGACGAGAGCGAGTCCGATCGAATTGGACTAGTCATCCAATAGGTGCGCCACAACGAACGGCGGGTTCGTGCCCATTTGTCTTTGCTCCAGTTCTGCGACTCCCGATGCTTCCACCAACTCTCGAAGTTTTCTATAGCCATAGTTCCGTGGTTGCATGTCAGGCGAGACTCTGTTCAGGTAGCCGCCAACGTGAACGAGATTTACCCAACCGCTGGGATCTGTTGTAGCATTGATAATTGCTAATCGCAATGCTGCAGTTGCCGCCTCGTCAAGAGGTCTTTGTGTTTGCTTCGGTAACATGGGTAACGCGGTGCTGATTTCCTCTGCATGTACATTCGCGGACCACGGAAGAACAAGCTTGTGCTTCTTCGTCCCATCAGAAGGCTCTCCAGAACGCAAGACATCTTGCTGCGGTACGACAGGGATTTTTTCAACCCCGGCCTCTAGCGCATCAAAGTACATGAATTAGTCACAGGCAGCAACAAAGGGTGCTGGAGTCTTGCGCTCTCCGAACCCATATACCGTGACACCTTATTCTCGTATGCGGGCAGCCAAGCGAGTGAAGTCGCTGTCACTCGAGACAATGCAGAAGCTGGAGAATCAACTGGTATACAGTAGATCCATCGCATTAATAATCATAGCTTCATCAGTGGCATTCTTCCCAGTAGTATATGCGAATTGTTGGATAGGTGTTATCGAGTATTTGAGCAGACATTGTTTCCAGGGCTCGAGGTCTGGCCTCGTCCAGTCGCCATAAATCCACCGAACGCTAGCGACTCCGTAATTGGCTATCTCGGCCAGAAGACCTCCGATGACTTTGGCTGAGACGTTGTCTGCGTCAATAAGGACGGCTAGATTGGAGTGGTTGGTCGTGATGTCCTTACGTAGATGATGATGCATGTAAGCCCAGGGTACCTTGCATGGTCACGTGGATCATCCGCCGACCAATTAGCCTACTACACTATGTATATAAGCTTAGATCACTGACCTCTCGGTGATCAGAACAATAGACACAAGATACACCAACTGCTTACAATGCAGGTATGCAGGATCAAGCCACCGAGCTGATGGAACAGCTCTGCATCCGTTCAAGGTGCCAAGACGCTCACATCAAGCACAGGAACAGATATCAGTTTGACACAATACAATGCGAACGAGACGTGAAGCAAATGGAGCAACGATCGGACGATACATGAAAGCATGCAAAGAGCAAATTCCGCCGTCTCTGTCCACCTCGAGAGCTTTGTTATCCGCCGCTAAGCTGCTTTGGGCTCAAGGCCAAGTCGGCTATATGAACACAAGCGCCGGAACTGTGCCCGGAAGTCCACACACACATCGAGTGCATCCAAGACCCTGAAGAGTCTACACAATATCAAAATCATGTCGCGATCTATAGTCTCGCGACTGCGACAGTCGGGTCGCCTTTTGCTATCGTCGTCATGTCCTTCAAGGCCTTCCCAAAGATGCGCATTCTCAACGACCCAGCAAGTGCGCATCATGGAAACCACAGGCTTTACCGAGGAGCAATTGACCGTCCGAGAAGCCATCAGTGCTGTGTGCTCCCAATTTCCCAATACCTACTGGCAAGAAAGAGATGAGACTGGGACTGATCCGAAAGACTTTCACGCAGCTCTCGCAAAAGATGGATGGCTCGGTATTGCACTGCCAGAAGCTTTTGGCGGCTCAGGACTCGGCATTTCCGAAGCAACAATGATGATGCAGACTATCACCGAATCAGGAGCTGGAATGGCGGGCGCACAAGCAATTCATGCAAACGTATATGCGACACAACCACTTGCAAAGTTCGGCACCCAGAAGCAATTGGAAGAGACGATTCCCAAGATCATCAGTGGCGAGTTCAGGACTTGTTTTGGAGTAACAGAACCCAACGCTGGACTAGACACCCTAAGGCTTAGCACAACAGCAAAGAAGCTAGACGATGGGACATACAGCATCACAGGGCAAAAGATCTGGATCACATGCGCCCAGGTAGCGGATCGCATGATATTGCTTGCTCGCACAACACCACGCGAGGAGGCAGAAAAGCCATCGAAAGCACTGAGTATGTTTTGCATACCAATCGATAAGTCAGCGCTAGGTCTGGACATGCGGCGAATCAAGAAGATGGGCGGTCGAGCCGTCGATGCAAACGAAGTGTTCTTCGACAACTACAAGATCCCCGTCGATAGCTTGATTGGCAAAGAGGGCGAGGGATTCAAGATCATCCTGCACGGCATGAACGCAGAACGGTGCTTATTAGCAGGCGAAGCATTAGGCCTTGGATATGCAGCTTTGGCGAAGGCAAGCGCGTACGCAAGAGACAGGAAGGTGTTTAACCGTCCCATAGGCATGAACCAAGGTATTGCACATCCACTCGCAGACGCATATATGCGTCTCGAAGCTGCGAAGCTGGCTACATATCATGCCGCGCGTCTCTTCGACAGCAGCAAAACAGACGAGACGATCAGGCAGGACGCCATAGGCGTTGCAGCGAATAGCGCCAAGTATCTTGCCGCAGAGGCAGCGTTCACAGCATGTGAGCGTGCGGTACTAGCACACGGTGGCATGGGATATGCACAGGAGTATGATGTCGAGAGGTGGTTCAGGGAGTGTTTAGTACCAAGAATTGCGCCTGTTAGTAGGGAGATGATCCTCAACTATATTGGGGAGAAAGTGCTTGAGCTACCTAGGAGCTATTAGTTTCCGCATGAAGCATGGATTGGTCGCCAAAATCGCATGTCTCCCTTGTGGCTAACTAATCCGATCGCCTGCGGATGCTGATGATATACGTAAAGGTGCGCAGTGCTACGATGGCGCGAATTTGGCGCGTTCTGTGGAGAGCTGAAGGTGACGCTATTGGCTCATCGTCGCACGTGGGCGCGCCCTCCTTCGACGGTCTCAAACTCTCTTTCCACCTCAACCTCGACCTACTCTTTCTTTCTGTCGCGAGATGTGAATCGAACTGACCAGAGACCCGAAAGGCACGCGAAGATGATCCAAAAGAGACAGCAAAATGGCCCAGAAACAAATTACGCAGAAGACGGACCAAGCGCCCGACCATGTGCAGTCAGACTTCAACAATCGCGCGCATTGAGGGACCCATGATCGATGCAACGTTTTCTTCTTTCCGAACCAAATGGCGACGTCAAGAATGATGAGAAAGAGAAGGATTCTGGCACAGTGACACAATCGGCTCAGCATCCCGGGCCAAAAGCGCACCGACACCGAGATTCAATGCGCATCGCGATTGCGGGTGCGAGCGGTTACCCGACGTTTCTGCCTGCAGGATGTCATCGTAGGTCCTCCTCGTACGGCATGTTCAGCAATAGACGGGTTGATTGTTCGCGTGTTGTATGTGTCGTGGAGTTTCGGGTCTGGCGAATTGTCGACATCAGGTTTGCGATGTGGCGCTTTCATCCCACGAAAACACGAAAATGGATCCCGCTCCGGAGCCAAAATCTCCTTGCATGCGCTCCGCAAATTCGACTCCAACAACCATACAGACTCAGGGGCATCACCTCCTTTCTCATATCCTGCCGCGTTACACATCCCAGCATCCAAGCCGATGTTCCTGCGTCCGAGGAGGCTTCAACGATTCCTGTGGCTCGAGAAGTCCTGGAATATGGGGCGCCACAGCTTGGCGTTTGCCGACATCCGCGTAGGCGCCGTTGGTCTTACGCAACAGCGTTAGATAGCACTGGGATCACAGATTGGGAGCACCTCGATAAAACAAGGTCGTGTGCTTTCATCATGGAGAGAAAAGTTGGTTGTCGACCTTCTTTATCGTCGCTCGTTTGCTGTCTTTTGGCTCTAGAGGCGGTCACTTTTGTATTGTCCTTTAATTCTCCAGGTTCTTCTCATTCTCTTTGTCTTCGTCCCACTACGTTCGCTACATCCGCAACGACCCGAGACCATGAAGGCCGCGCTATCGACACTCGCTGTTATTGCGGCAGTGGCTTTCGCCCAGGACCGCTGCGATGCGCCATACCCGAACGTCTTTTGCAACACCACCGAGATCCTCGCGTTCCAATCTTCCGACTGCAAAGCCTACCACGTCTTCCTAGCGCGTGGTTCCGACGAGCCGTATCCAGGACGACAGGGCAACATTACTCGCGAAATATGTTCTCGTCTCGGAAGCAATGATTGTGGTTTCGAAAACATCGAGTACCCCGCGAAAAGCACAGCATGGGGAAAGGATGAATGGTGCAAGTCTGCAGCGAAGGGCGCGGCCAGCGGCCAATCGCAGATCAAAGCATATGCTTCCAAGTGCCCGAACTCGAAGTTACTTCTGCTGGGCTTTTCGCAGGGCGCGTCGGTCACGCAGGATATTCTCGGTGGTGGAGGCGGACAGGTTTTCGAGTGCGACCAAGCAACCAATCCGGCTCTTGATGCCTCAATCTCGCCAGGATCAAACAGTGTGTTGTGACCATTAAGATAAACTGTGAAGCATGCTAATCCTTCCTCAAAGTTCTGGCAGCAGTCACTTTTGGAGCTGTGATCCGCTCCAAGAACCAAAACTTCACCATCGGCGACGGTGTCAACTACAACGGACGTCGAGCACGCACAGAATCCCAATTGGCAGCCCTGAATAAATACTCCAACCGTCTTCGCGACTACTGCCACTATGGCGACCCCATGTGTGCAGTAGGCAGCACACCTGAGAACGTCTACGTCCATCTGGATTACTTCCTGGAACACAATGAAGAAGTGATCGCCTGGATCTCCGAAAAAGCCCAAGCAGATACCGGAAATGTAAGTAATCAAAACAAATCCAGCGCACCCAGCAGTCCCAATCCCAGTCCTACCCCAAGTCCTTCCCCATCCCAGCAGGCGAGCCCACCAGCACAAACCAGCAAATCTCCCACACCAAGTCCTACATCCCGGATGAGCACTCCTACCCCGTCTAGCGTTCCATCACGAATCAACACCAACATTTTGCCTCAGTCTAGTTCTTCTCCCACCTCGGCTATCGCCAAACCTGCCGCTACCCCTTCAGCGACGCCAATCAGCATTGTCTCGACAACAGCATCAAGAACTGACACTTCCGAGGCTCAGCCTGCTCAGACGAATAATGGCAATGCCAATACAGGTACTGGAGCGGCGAGCGCGCTGACGTTCAACTCTGGCATCGCCCTGATGTCGATCGTTCTGGGCTTCATGCTTTCGTTCGCATTGTGAGGCCTCCGTATAGATATGTGTTAGCATTTTAGCATTGGCGTTCTGGGTACATAATAAGGTTGGGGATACATTGGCCACCCTGATACGGGATACTTCTGCAATCGCCGCTGAAAAGCTCATGCACGTATGCATAATCGGCGTCGCAAAACCTCGCATATCGCGCTGGATGCACGATAGAACCTAGACGTAATCTATGTGTATGATTCGCAGTCGCTGAACGTATGGGTTTTGTTGCATCGCATAGATTAAGTTGTGCTTGATGCAGATCGTTCCTTCCTTCTGGTTATTCCGGTAAGTTCCAAGGCAGGAGGACTAGGCCGCAACTTCCACATCCCCAACCGCTCCGCACAAACACTCTTATCCTGCCCCTCGCCCAGCATCTGCGTTGTACTTCAGACCTCAATTTGAAATTGGTCCGTACTACTTCACAGTCAACATCATGTGTCATCGACAATTACGCACACGCAGCCTTTCTAGCGACCCTGTTCTCTACCTAAGCTCTGCTCCATGCGCATCCTACCTAGCTACCAAGTTGTACACCAAGTCAAGATGGAGCGAACTCTTGCACGCCGGAACGTGAGCCCAAATTCACAAATTCGACGTACTGAGGACGAAAGCACGCGCCGAATACAACGAAAACGAGTTCAAAGCCCGGGACACTTTCCCTACGAGGCTTCAAAGCTTCAGTGGAGGTCCGCCATAGCCGGTGTTGTGGTACTACCATCACTCGCCCCACTCCCCCGCTAGACGATCAGCATCGCCACTGGTTCACGAACAACCCACATATCGCTGCATTGCAGTCGTACGAGCAACATTGATCGCTGTGGCTTTGGTCATGTAATTGCCATACTGCTTCAGGCCTCGGAAGCCATACCGGCTACAGGAAACTCTCACTGCTGCCTTGAGTTTACATCGACGACGGCCACCTTGTAGAGCTAGAAGGTCTGACCTCAAAGTTACGAAACCTTCAATGTTCAATCGAGTACCCACTGGCGTCCACGGCTCTCGCTAAGCCCTGCACAGGGTTCCAGCATTGGAAAGAGACATTCAGCTTACGCCACAAACGATATGCCCGCACAGAGCACTGGAAAATAGAGCATAGGATATGTGCAATGACCCTTACCGTGCTGTCTTTGCAGTGATCAGCTACTGTTCGAGACTATACATCAAGCTTTGCGTGCCAATTTACCGGGCTCGCCTTTTCCTGGTTCAGGAAGCTCACTATGCTTTGCGCTGTTCAAAGTGGAGTTACCGCAATACCAGAGAGCTGACTGGACCCTAAATTCATGCTCACAAAGCTAGAGCCGACAGTCTTGCGTCTGCGAAAGGTCTGACCAAGGTTGGTCCATCGCTGGACGCCTTCCTCTTGGCCCCTCTCTTCTCGCCCAGAGTGATCGAGCGAGCAACGCTTGATGGAAGGATTTGCTGCAGCTCCACTCATGATCTGACCCGGCACACACAATGGGAACTCAACCGGCGTCTCCGCGAGCGCATCAATCGCAGTGGACCTACCGCTCATTCCGAACAATCGCCTTCTCATCACACACTCTAGTAACGGATGACGAGGCCCAGGTGATCAGAAGATGCAAGACATCGCACAGCCTTGCGCACTCGCTGTTTCCATCTGATAACGATAAGATCAAACTTTTCATCTGATAATTCGCGGGTCACGCCACCGTTACGTCTCATTGGCCGCCCAGCGCCGCTGATGCCGCGCGATCCTAGAGATAAGATTTTTCACCAGGCTGGGCCGAGCTTCGGTGAGCTTAATGCCGGGCATCTTGCTGCTTTCAGCGCGCTTGCAAGGTTGCATCCAAGGCGACGTGAGACCTTCCATAATGTTGCCCTTTTCACACGGCCTGGGGACGCCAGAATACGCGGTGCGGGCGCCAGAATGCAACGGTGGATGCGACTTCATCCACTCGCTGCGAAAGCCGACTACGGGACCCTCAAGGTGGGCCCAGTAGTCCCTGCGCTGGATCCGACCGGGGACGTATATGAGCACGCAGGTCGCTCGATCGTAATCTTATCAATCTCTAGATCTCTGCCTTTGCCTGCAGAGATCCTTTCACCTGCTCGTTCGTCACGATGGGTTTCACGTTCAAGGGATTGACGTCCAATGCTTTGGTGTCTGGCAGCACCAAGGCTAACGATTACGACAACAAGGATGTCGCTGATGTTCCTGCTGCCGTGCAAGGCCATACCAGCATAGACCATTCGCGTCCTGACGAGAAGCTGGGAACACCAAGAAGTGGCATCAGCGTGAACGACTCTGATGAGGAGCTTAACAGGGTCGACACCACTGCAGAGAGCGGTGTCCAGGCTGTTCAAGCTGCAACTCACGTCTGGACGAAGAGAGACCTGATCATCGCCTACATCTTGTAAGTGGTACAATCAACATACTTCTTCGTTCATGGTTTAACAAAGCATAGCATGTGGCTCATCAACTTCTTCGTCTCGTTCACTTCCAGCTGCAACGGTACTTTGTCATACTACGTTACCAGCTCCTTCCAACAGCACTCCTTGACTGCCCTAACGAGCGTCATTTCCTCCATCGTAGCAGGTCTCTGGAAGCTACCCTACGCCAAGATCATGAACATCTGGGGCCGACCATTCGCCTTGAGCGTTGGTGTCGCATGCTACGTCCTCGGTCTCATCCTCATGGCTAGCTGCAACAATGTCAAGACATACTGCGCAGCAAACGTCTTCTTCTACACAGGCTACAACAGTATCGACTTCTCCATGACCGTGTTCATCGCCGATACCTCGAAGCTCAAGAACCGAGGCTTCTTCGTCGGATACGCTGCTAGCCCGTGGCTCGTCACAACCTGGATCTATGGATATGCTGTCAACAGCGTTCTTGCTGAAGGTGGCATTGGATGGCGCTGGACTTTCGGTATCTTTGCCATCCTCGCACCTTTCGTCTGCGCTCCACTCATCGCCATGTTCGCTCTCAACGAAGGAAAAGCACGCCGTGCCGGGCTGATCCCCGCGAAGACCGACCGGGGCACATTCGGACAGAAGCTCAAGTACTACTTGAGGGAATTTGACGTCGTTGGCATACTCATCCTAGCCACCGGCCTCGCACTATTCCTGCTCTCCTTCAACCTCTACTCCCTACAAAAGGACGAGTGGAGGTCACCCATGATCATCTGTTTCATCGTCTTTGGCGGCTTATTGATCATCGCGTTCGGCATTTGGGAGAAGTTCTTCGCACCAGTCACATTCATTCCCTGGTCCTTACTCAAGAACCGAACCGTCATATTCACATACACCATGGCCGCCTCGCTCTACATTGGCTGGTACATCTGGGACTCATACTTCTACTCCCTCCTGCGCGTCATGTTCAACCAGACCGTGCCGCACGCAACATACATTGCCAACATCTACACCATGGGCAGCTGCTTCATCTCGCTCGTGTACGGCGTGTGTCTGCGATACTACGGCAAGTTGAAGATTTACAGCTTGGTCTGGGGCGTGCCGCTTACCATTCTGGGCGTTGGGTTGATGATCAAGTTCCGCCAGCCAGACGAGAATATTGGGTACATTGTCATGTGCATGATTTTCATCGCGTTTGGAGGGGGTGTATTGGTTATTTCGGAACAAACGACCCTCATGGCTGTCTCCAAGCAGCAGGATTTCCCAGCCCTGCTGGCTGTCGAGAGCATGATTATCGCTATTGGATCCGCCATCGGTAGCACTATTGCCGGTGCTATCTGGACGGGTATCTTCCCGGTCAGGTTGCTTAGGAACTTGCCTGCTGATGCGCAGGCGGATCTCGCGAGCATTTATGGCGATATCAATGTGCAGACAAGCTTTGCGGTTGGCACGCCGACGAGGGACGCGATTAACCTGTCTTATGGCGAGACGCAGAGGTACATGCTCATCGCAGCTACCTGCGTTTACGTCGTGACCTGGGTCAGCGTGGCGTTGTGGCAGAACATCGATGTTCGCACGATGAAGCAGAGAACTTTCGGTCTATTGTAGATGTCAACTCGGTACACCAAGTATCGTATGAAGGTACCGTCAACAAATCGGGGTGGGGAGGAGTGTAGGACTACTATACATGCTTGTTAGCGAGCATTCACATTTGCATTTGCATTTGTATTATCGACACGAGGGCCAAAAGCTCCGCCTCGACAATTAATACATCATTCACTTTACGATAATATGTTCCATGTCAGATTCTTTCGCATTGAGAGACGTGCTCATGCAGCAGAATGGTATCGTCTCACCACATAGCGCTTGCGTATATATATACTTCTGCCTCGCCTCTTCCACGCCGTTCTTTCTCACCGTGGGCAAAAAGACACCTTTATGTCATCTTATCATCTGGCAATTTATCTTGACTTCTTTGAGATTCGAACTCATGCCTCTACGACGCGACCTATGTCCCCCTGTGGTTCCCGGCAAGGACAGCGGTCGGATATATGTGTGTGGCGCTGCCACTACGCTTGGAGATCTTGCATAGATTTATGTAGGTGGACAGAGGTAAAGTGTTTGTATAGCATGAAAAGCAGTAGGAAGGTCAAGCGAAGTAAGTCAAATGTTGCAATGGCCGAGTACGATGTGAATAGAAGTTGATATCAACTCTGCCTTTGATTTTGTGTACGACAAGTCTCAGGGTATACAAGAACAGGCCCAGTCCTTCAGCCCGGGCAGGGACTTTACCAAGATGCCAGCAGAGAAACACCAAGACGCCAAAACACCAATTCCGTGCCGACCCCCGAGATCTATCTCCCTCAATCGCGTTGGTTTATTGGTAGAAATTCCACTTCACCTCCTTACACTCCCACTCCTTCTTGACTCCCTCTACCCTCTGCAGCATCCACCCACTACTCCACGGCTCATCGCCCTCGCCAACAACCTTGCCCAGCCGCAACACCTTGCCTAGATGACACTCCCCATCGCCCAGCGCCTTGTACCGCCACTGGAGACAATCTTCAATCTGTTCGCAGCTCTTTTGGCACTTGTCGGCGCTGTCTGCTGCGTCTTTGAATGTCTCGGTGAGTTTGTCCCAGTCGATTTCTTTAGGCTTGTCATCGCGCTTGTGCTGCTGGGGTGCTTTTGGTGAATCAGAAAATTGGGACGCGCTCATAGCAATGTTGTTCAGGCGTTCTGATTCTTTCTTGGCGTCTTGTGCGTCCTTGTGTTTTCGGCTTCGTTCTTCTTCGTCTTTGAGTTGTTGTTGCCTCCCCTGCGGTGCCACGATTTTCGTATCTTGACTCAGGTTATCCCATTTCTCTTTCTTGGTCGATATATGTGGTTGGACGAAGGACTCGAATGCGTCGCGGTAGAGATACGGCTTGTCCCAGCCGTGCTTGGCGGTCCAGTTCTTTTGGGCGAGGAAGATGTCCTCGAGGACGCGGGCGTCGATGTGGTGCCATGACACGGCGGGTACACACCAGTGTTTTCGGGTGTAGTCGAGCGAGGCGGGTTGTTCGCTTTGCATGAGGGGCCAGGAGGAGTAGAATTCGACGTGTGCATCGCTGAGAGCTTGTGCTAGAGCAAGATCTCCGCAGCAACCCTTGCCAAGTTCGACTTCCCACTTGCTCTCGTACAGCTCGTCATAGGACTTTGCGTAGCGTCGCATTGCACCTTGCGACATCATGATGCCGGATCCGCGCTGTGCAAGTTGGATGCTGTTGATGAAGGTGGGCGAGCCGCTGTAATATGGTATCCGGTAATCGAGTCTGTTCATCCATTGCAACACGTTCGTCCAGCTCAAACTCGTATCCGCTTCGATGAAGTAGTAGAACTTGGCATCTGGTTTGAGCTTATACGCCTTGTAGACCATAGGCAGAAACTTCCACTTGTCCAAATTTTTCGTCTTGCCTCCATCTGGCTTGTACACTGGGTCGGCATGCATGAGCTGGTACTCATTGAACTCCTCGTGGGCGCGCTTCGTATCACCGCTGATACTTTCGAGGGCGTTCTGCACGGGTATGCCATCAATTTCGCCCTTGTGATCGCTGAAGATGGCGAAGTTCGGTACGCAGGCGAGGAGGGTCTTGATTTGCGCAGGAAGCTGTCCGGCAATATCCACCTTCGATGTTCGCAGTATTACCATGACACTGAGCGCACCACGGACATCGTGACAGAATGCGGACTTGTGTGTGCTCGAGGCAGCTTCGGTTGGGGTGCTCAAGAGGGCCGTGGCATTGGTCGCATTTACTCCAGTTGGAGCTGGGAGGACATGTGTAAGCAGTGTGGTGGGTAGAGCATCTGCGCCTGTGTCCTGCTTCTCACTAGCATTCTCTCCCTCCTTCTGCTTCTCCTCATCCTCCCAGCGCCCACCGTCCTTCTCAAATTCCACAATGCCTGTCTCAGTGGGCCCAGGCAGAAACGTCTGTACCGCTACCTTGGTCGCATCGTCCCATCTATGGTCATCCTCTCCCTCGGGTCGATCTCCATGCGCCGTGGGCGTGGCATGTGTCGCGTGTCGCGTGGGCGTGGGTATCGAGGGCGCTGGTATTATTGGCTCTGAATGCACATTCTTGTGATCGTAGTGGTCTATTATCGGTTGCGACGGTTGCGCAAATTGTGACGGGTATCCGAGCAAAAGGAAGCTCACGAGCGACAGGCAGAGCACCACGATGGCGACACGCGAGGGGGTGAGCATCGGCATTGCGGTGGTCAGGGGCTTTCGCTGACCCAAGGAACTCGATTATGGCGGTCGTGAGGTTGGAAATAATGGTGGGAGCGTCATTAGGGCTCAAATGTGCTGTTCCCCATGGTCGTCAAAAAAAGGAGCGCGCAAAGGCCCCCAATGCGAAGGTTCCAGTATTCTTGGAAGGAGGGATGTGAGGCGCAGGCCTGTGGTGGATGCCGCCTTCCGCTCTTGGCCTGTGGCGCTGTCTAGATGCGTCGCCCCCAGCATCGGACCGTCTGACGTTCGCAGCTACAGTGCAGTTGCCCTGAGACATCTTCGTGCTAGTTGTAACACAGAGATGGAAAAGGTCACAACTTGAAGAGCAGCGGCAATGGCTATATGGTATGCAAGGGTGGTTTCGTCATCTTGGCAGGGCTTGCGCGGCATTCTGCAGCAGCCACACCACGGCACGTAGATGCTTCCCAACCCCACTTGTTCACTGGCCTTAAGTGACAATTCTTCTTGTCCCTCCCCCTGGATGTTCATACTTCCGTTCCCTTATCTCGTACACGTCCCCTCGCCTCACATCCCCTCCCACCGGATGCCCTCGCCACTCCAGATCCTCAAGATCCAACATGCAACCACCAAGTCCCTCCTTTCCTTGTCTCTCGCCCACGGCTCTGTAATCTCTAGTATTCTGTCGAGCCTGCCAATTCTGCTCTTCTCCTCCCTCGCCACTATCGTCCCATCTCCATCCTCCCATACTCCTTTGCGTATGCTGTAGAGCAGAATTCTGTCTCCATCGTACGACGCTCGTCCTGGTCCTGGTCTGCTTCGATTCCATTGGTCAAAATTGGTTTCAGAATTCCACGAGTCTCGTCTGCCAGGCTTGGAAACGTGCCAGATCTTTGTCCATGTTCCTCCCCAAAGCGTGCAACCAGAGGTCACTTGAATGCTGCCATCGATGTCGGAACTTCCACGACCGCGCATCTCGACTGCGCTCGTATGGTACATCGTCTCAGCATCGTCGTACTGGATTTTCGGGACACGCGCCACATGAATGGCGGGCACGGAGCAGGATCGCATCTCGCTGGGTCGTAGTCTTCTCATCTTGAGTGAGCTTGGCTTGCCGTTTTGACCTAGGTCCTGCGCCAATTGATATTGTGGCAGGTTGCTTGTCTTGCTGGCATATATGAACGGTGCTTGAAGGCGAAATGTTTGCGCTTGCGTGTCGATAGCATCGTACTCTGGTGGTGGCAGTGGTCCTGACGCTGATGTGTATTTGGGTGGCTCAAAGGCCTGTGACCTTCGAATCGCAGACCATGGGTCATAATTGTAAGTCGGGAATGTGCGTGCAGCAATGAGTGGGAAGCGAGCGGTGGCTCTTCTTGTTGATTCCTCGGCAATATTGAAGATGCTTGTCGGCGCGACCAACTCGTCATCGTGGGACGCCTCTGACGTTCCTTCTGAGGACTTTCTGTGAGTGAGAGTGTCGAAAGGTTTGACCTCTCCTTGCCATAGGATTGGTGTGTAGTGCGGGAGCTGCCTCTCGCCTGCACCAGCCAGAGGTGAGTAGGGCGGTGCGTGCATCATTCTGGCCCAACAATCCAGTGTGCAGAGCTCGTCGGGCCAAACGTGGGGCATTTACGGTGTATATGTGTTCCAGGCATATTGTCTGTGCCGCATCAGCGACATATGTCATCTATCGTTGATTCAGTCAAAGCGCGATGCTAACACGAATGACTAGTTCATGCTTCATGTATGCTGTACAGAAGCGGAAGTGGACGGATGCTGCCACTGTCATTGGTCTGAAAGTTGAGGTTGGTGAGGAATACTCACGATCGGTAAGCCGATGAATCAGCGCGCATCACGAAGCGATCTCATGAGAAGTATCGCGCCTTTTAGGATCACGATCCTGTTGCGAAAGACGCGTCTTTATATGAAGCAGTTACTGCCTGTACGCGACTGCTTAAGCACAGAGCAGTTCTTACCCGTCGAGGTTATGTCGCTCCTTCCTCGAAGTCCGTCCGCCAAGGCCTCATTCGTCATCAATCGAGTCCGCTCAATTCCCAGACCGAAATCTTATCCTTCCAGCTTTGTCTTCTTTCCGCCTAGGAAAGCATGCAACCGTGGAGTTTCCCTCACAGCACGTCTACGTCGCCAATAGACCCTTGGCCTCGAGTTGGCATGCTTGATTCCAATTCGAGACGCCCACGCCCACACGAAGTTCGGGCTATTCAGCCTTCACGACTCTTTACGAATTCCTAGACTTGTGAGGTGAGGGAGACCTTTTGGCAAACAAATTATGAAATCGGCAAGAGCGCCACAAGGCAGGCGCGAAGCTCGCCTTCACCTCCGCTAGGCTCAGTGGTAAGCAGCAGGATCGAACGCAACCAAGAGCATTGGACTCACTCTCACTCGTGAGAGCCCTCGATACCCCCTTGCCACACCAGATCTCTATCACAATCACTTCAGCCATGCGGTGCACCTTGCGATATGTTTCGCCGCCTTGCTGGCTTGTGCTGCGAGCAATGCAGTCGACTCCACACGCCACCGCCTTCTAAGCAGCTCTTCCATTCGGCGTAGCTCAAACACCTCTTCTCTATTGGCGGGACTCACTGACACATATGGCGGTCTTCCCGGACCAGATCTTGCCTATTCTGGAGAAGGGATAGCGCCGGCCGACGACGTCGTGTGGAGGAAGGCCGTATGTATGGGCCGTGGTTTGGTGGTACAGATGTGTAACCACGTGGCTGAAGTCACATGTTATCCTATTGTAGTAGGCACTGCCCTGTGGGCAAGTGCACTTACCTCTGAGCCAAGAGCTCCTGGAACACGACAATCACAACACGACAACAGATAGCAATACAATCGTTGATCACAGCCTCCGACCGACACTGCTTACGCAGTTACAAGATGCCCTACTCCGACTTCGATGTCGGTCATCTGCAGGGGGTGCCGAGGAATACTATACAAAGTCAGTGCAATTTCGGTAAGCATTTCTCCATGACGGTAACTTGAGGCTGGACGAGCTAATTAAAATGCCGCAGCGGACTTATCAAGATGGGGTTACACCATCGATGAACACGAGTTTGACGAGTATTGCGACTTCTCGCCGCATCGTCCGAATCAAAAGGGACAGCCAAAACATGAGGGTAATTACTGGGGTATCGCGCCTTATTTGACGTCGCTCGGATTCTCCGACAAGTGCATTGAAGAAGGCGGCAAGTGGATCGCGTCTGCAGTTTATCATTCTGATCCCTACCTGGAGGACAAAGATGGGAAACACGTACCAGAAAAAGATCAGACTTACAGGGACCCAAACGGCAAAGTTCGGAAGGTGAGGCAATCTGTCAACAGTTCATTCGATACTATAAGCTGATCTTGTGATGAGGTGACCGACGCCTACTTTCACATGGCAGTATCACCTGAGGGAGGTAAATGATACCGTAGGATTCATTTCCTAGCTTGATGAGACTAATCTTGAACCATAGGTATCATGGCACAGAACCGCCTGGGACCACGGGATGCAGTACTAGACCTCCACCCAGAGGGCTTCTCAAAGGCAGAGTTGGTTGCTCTCTGGCAATCCTCGGACATGATGTGGGCCATGTGAGAGCATTATATTCCCCCGAACAAGCGCAACAACATCCAATTCTTTGTCACGTTGGCGATAACGAACGAAAAAACGTTGTCACTCATCAAGCGCGCCCTCGGAGCAGTAAATCGGATCCTTACAACTCATCCAGGATACTCGTTCTCTATGGACAGAGACGAAGGCAAAGTGCTCTTGAATATAGTCATCTCCGTCATGGAAGCTCGACTCATACACTGACACACTTCTAGGCAGTCCTAAAGGTTTCGGCTTCGCACAATTTCTCATTCAGCATAAGAACCTGGTGGGTCTGAAAAAGATCGACAGCGTAAATCTTTTTCAATGTGAGAATCCGTTCCAAACGGCGTGTATGCTCTTCTGGGTTCAAAATCTCGCCCAGCCCTTACCAGTGCTGCCACAGGATTTTGCACCCAAGGATCCAGGGATGCAGCCTCCAACACACGACGACCCCAATGCGAAACCTGTGGAGAATAGTCATAATGTGCCTAGATCTGGCGTAGAGCCACCGACCGAGGCACTGAAGGCTAGGACCTTGGAGAAGCGAAATGTTGTCCGAGAACATATTTTCCGGGTGAATGAGATAGGAGATGTAACGCTTTCGCTTGCGTACACGTAAGGGAGCGAAATCGTGGAAAGAATATTGGCAAAGACTCGCGCAAGGGACTACAGAGACGGAGCAACTGGACATATGGACAAGGGCATAGAAGAGCGCGAAATGTCTTATGAACACTACGAAGTCAAAGCCAGACCATGATCATCTGGTCAGATGATGTATCCACATTCGGCTTGCTTTTCATGACGATGCACACATCAGGCCAAGACGAGCAGCTTTCTTTAGAGATCGTGTTGGTCAAGGAGAAGAGGTCTTTGAGCCATGCCCAGGGTTCTGTGGACGATCGCGATGACTTGGTTATGTTGCCTGAGGCTTGAGTCTTGGAGTGAAGGTGGTATTCTCCAGTCAATTCAGTCGTACTCGAAACTTCCATGTCGCGGCCGCCGTGCTATAGTCGCCATGGATCCGCCTCTTTGGCATCGCGCACATGGTGATTTTGCCCCTTGGTCGTTTTTACACCTCGAGCGCCCTCCAAGCACGCCCATCGTGTGGCTGGATTCCGGCAAATCGGAATGCCTTTTGCTCAGTGCGATACCAGTCTTGAACCTTGAGTCTGCGCGATGGGTGGTCAGCTTACCCGCCAACGGAGGGGCGTGTGCATGAAGGGGCGCGGGGCAACAGGCAGACACAGCCCAGCTTCCTGCGCACCCACACATATAAATTTGCGTCTAGACCCAGCTGTGTATGTACATGCACGTTGAATTGCTTTGTCGCCTAAGCACAACACCCCATTTACTTGCAACAGTTATGGCGCTCATTTCTGCTTCACAACCGGCGTACCGCGCGATCGATGAAGCGTCAGATTCCATGATATGTGCGCCAATTGACTTTTCGCTCGATGGCCTAGATCTAGAAATGCCGTTGTTCGACCCAGACACTTTCAACCAATTCCTCACAGATCAGGGCCATCTCGAAAATGGTCGCGACGACGACACGGTGGCTGCCAAGACTACACACTGGACAGAGTTCGAATACCCACCCAGAATCTCGGAAGTCCGGATATCGGCAAGGACTGGTGGTCCAGTCGTGTCGTGAGTGTCTTCATGATCTTCTCTTGGAGTAGTTGCGGCCATACTAACATTATCGGATGGGGGCATTGTTGTTGGCATTGGGACGTTGGCTCCAAGGTTGCATCTCTTTCTCACTTTCCCATATTTTCTTTTGCTTAGGCCAGGTCTACCATCACAGCGGCTCTAACGGCGGGATATTACGCTTCGAGCACGTATAGGATTTTTGTCATGCCCTAAGCCGAAGCCGCATCATGCCTCCATCCGTGCAATATAGGTCTGCAAATCTCGCGAGCTACTTAACCGACAACACTTTGGAATCCGTAAACCAAGTCCGCTGTGCTGATATCAACAAGCTACTTTTTCATTCCAATTCCCAAAGCGTGACACTGGCTACTTCCAATGGGCACGCCTCGTACAGCCTAGGTCGCTCGACTTCCAATTTTGCTGGAAGAGTACACCCGGCTGGCGGGACGGGCCTTAAAACAGTATCACTCGACCACGAATCTGCCTCGGCGTATGGCATCGACCTTTTCGTCCCAGAACATCTGGATGTTACGGAACCGCCACCCGATGAGCGACCTCCTACCTTCCGGACCAAGACCAAGACTATCTTTATCTGCACTCAGGCCAATTGCAACAAGAAGTTCTCACGCCTTCCGGACCTTCATCGCCACCACCGCGGAGCTCACCTGAATCTGCGACACTTTCGATGCCGTGCGCTTGGCTGTGAAAGGGCGGTTCACGGGTTTCCGAGGCGGGATAAGAGGGACTTGCATGAACGCAAAATGCACGTGAGACTTGATGATAGGCTGTTACTTTGAGCAGATTGGGAAGGGGAGAATGTGGCGTATGTGTGATGGGGCTGGCTTTTGTTGATCTGCGAACTGTACCTCTCCTGTGAAATGAATGGAGTTATTTGCTGCGTTCGTTTCAAGAAACGCAATTTTGCAGTCATGCAGTAACGTGATGGATACCAAATCTTGCCTCTCCCCGTTGCCCAAGTCTATCGCATCTACCGTGCTTTCAGAACTCCTCGCCAAAGTCAACATCACGCGCCACCTGCGAGCGACTGCCAGGCCGCCTTGCATAATGCCCACTATCTACCCGTGTACCCGTGCCGAACACCAACTGTGTCGACTCTCGCGGGCTCAGTTGAGGTTGTTGGAACGGGCTGTGTGTACTCTCGCGCCGTGTCAGATTGAGGCGTGCCATGTCATCCCCGAGGGTCTTAGCCTCGAGCGATTCGTCTTTGACCATCTTGAGCGTCGATTGTGCTGTGTGATATGGACGAGTTTGGAGTGTGGGCGATGTCACAGGTCTGAACATGAGTCTTGAGGTCGGGGTTTGTGGAGACGGTTGGTGAAGTAATGCTGCTTTCGCGGAGCGTGAGGCTGGTCTCGCAACGCTCTCACGTCGATGTGACTTAGCATGATTCATGCGCGCAGTCGAGGTACGAGTACGTGGCGCAGGACGATCAAGTTCGTGCGTACGTTCACGCTGGCGCTTGGGAGGATCCTTCACATCTTCGCGGGTGGACGATGTTGTGCTTCCAGAGTCAGCGCTGGTCTCGGCGGATGTGGCCTTTCCACAGAGGCGACGCTCGCTAAATAAGCTGCTGACCGACGAAGCGCTGTTCGTGATTAAGTCAGACACACGACTCTTGCCTTTCGATGTCTTGGAGTTTCGTTTCGATGCTCGTTTGCTATCACCCTCGTGCTTCGGTGTGCTTTCATTGGGGCGCACAAGCTTTCTGTTCTTGACCGTGATGCGCTCGGATGGCTCGTTCTGAGACCCGATGTCGATGCCAACGTCTATTCTCTTATATCGCTTGATCGTGGTTCTATCGTGATCTTTGCGCTTCTCCACTACTCGGTAGATCGCGGGTCTTGTCCACGGTGCGCTGCGGACCTGCACATATCGAGCCGACGACTTCGTGAACTGCATCGTATGTACAACCAAGTCCTGAACGGGGTTCTGAGTTGCGAGCGAACGGTGCGGAAAATCCGACTGGACTTTAGATAGAGCAATAGCAATAGACTGGGGATGAAAGGTTGCCCCAGGAAATTCGCATAGCATACGGCATGATGGGAATCCCAAACGTTTCCTTGTCGCACCTACCTAGAGATAAATGCAGCGACGGCGCAGAAGAGAGCAGCGACAAAGCTGCGAGAGAATTTTCAGAAAGCATGTACCCTCGCGGTGGTTGCAGTTTTGTGCAAGATGCACCAACCACGCCTCTTTCCAGACTCGTAGCTCTTTCCAAATGTCTTGTCAACATTTCTACTGAGCCCCTTGATCAATGAACAGTCGCGATAGGCATGAATAGTGTCAAGCTGAGCTTCGATGAAGCATACCGTTCTCGTACAACACCATTGTCCACGCATGGCGAACCCGGCTTGAGGCTTAGGTCAGACATGGCTGTGCGGGTGCATACACGCTACAATCGCGGAAGTGTCACGCTTGCATATCGCATACGCGATGGTGAGGCAGAGGGACGAAAATGAGTCCTGAAGGTAAGAAGATCCTGCATCATCGGAAAGAGCGGCTGTGTTTTGGCCAAAAGTCGCTAGTCTCGGTTCGGAACTGTCACACGATTCTTAGCAATCGAGTCCTCTACTCGTACACAGCACCTTCGCCATTGTAGTACACTCCTCGGTATCGCTAAAATACTGCTCTTGAATGATTGCGCCCCATCATGATGAGCTTGGCGAGTTTCGCGCAGATACTCAGCTCCGTTTCACGTCCGCGGTGCCAGATCTCTTGCGCTGGCTTTCCGCCAAGGACTGTCGACAATGCGGGGTCTCTTCGATCATATCTCCGTAGCGCAAAGGCGCCCCTACTATGGTTACACTAATGAGGCAATGCGGTATGCTTTGGTGCTTCTCGATGTAATTTAGCTTTGATGATAGAAACTCTAGCCGAGCACCAGATTTGCAAGCAGCGACTTGACGCGGCTTCATGACTGCGTAGAACGCTTCAGCTCACGATGACATGCTGCTGTCTGAAGACGAGGACATATACATATTAGCGAACGCTCTCGAACCGACGAAGACCGTACGTGAACGTTTTTTTCGTTACAAGTCTGGTAGCGAACGGGTAAGGCGCCCGGGTTCGATAGCGAGGACGGTCAACTAGGCAGGCACCGCCATCTACCATATTGCACTTTACACTTCATCTGGTCAAGTTCCGCCAATATTTCTATTCGTGCTCACTTTTTAATCAAATAACCCCTGTCGACTCCTATTATGGAGATCGCTCATCTCGTATTTCACTGGGCCGTGCGTAAGGCGGCAAAAGTCAAGAAAGACAAGTGATACTTCTCCCCATCTCATTGCAAAAGGAAGAACTCCTCTGTTCCTTCCGTTCTTGCACGTATGAGAGCGATCTGCAACAATTGGATCTTGAGGAAGAGAAGGGACATGCGCGCATAAGTCGAGAAGCTTAGCGGCATTTGCACAGGCGCTTCATCGCCATGAAACTCTTCACTACGCTCATTACCATCGCGGCGGCTGCTGCACCTGTGATCGCCTTTGCTGGGCCCTATGCATCGCGTGGTGCGAGCGATCCTGTTCCAGGAAAATACATCATCCAGTTGAAGCCCGAGACCGACGTCGCTTCAATCGCCGCGCACCACAGCAAAGTTCGAAGCATTCGAGCGCGCAATCTCAGGCGCCGTAATGGCTACAGCTCAGCAGGCATTGGTTTAGAACGCGAATTTTGCATTGGTAGTTTCAAAGCCTATGCAGGATCGTTCGACAAGAGCACGATCGAGGAGCTCAAGGCATTACCTGAAGTAAGTAATCGCAATAGTCACAATTCCAATGAGTTGCTTAATTAACGCTTTCGCAGGTGCTTGTCGTCGAGCAGGACTACTTCATGCATACCAATGCTCTGGTGACTCGTAAGGCGCCTATGATGAATGAAAGAAGGCTGCGCTGATACACCAAATAGAAGAGGTCGCGCCTTGGGGCCTTGCCAGAATATCGTCCCGCGTCAAAGGTGCTACCGCATATATTTACGATAAGAGCGCTGGCAACGGCACCTTTTCTTATGTTGTGGGTACGTGAAGCTTCTAGTGTTCAGGCATCGCCTCTTCACGCTTGAGTGAAGGGTAGTGTACGGAAAGGCTGACAGTAAATTCTGCAGATACTGGAATTCGGGCGACGCACTTAGACTTTGGCGGTCGAGTTATCTGGGGCTACAATGCGGTGGCAAACACGACAGATACCGACAATCAGGGTCATGGAACGTAAGTATCGTGCCTTCTGCAGAAGTTTTCGGGCGACTGATGAAATCCAGCCACGTTTCAGGTATCATCGGTGGGACGACGTACGGCGTAGCTAAGAAGACATCCCTCGTAGCTGTCAAGGTGTTCGAAGGCACAACAGGCACCGCATCGACCGTCATTGCAGGCTTCGAATGGGCAACTAATGATATTGTATCCAAAGGTCGTCAGAACACCGCCGTCATCAACATGTCTCTCGGCGGCAAAGCTTCTGTGACTTGGGACGCAGCCGTGACAGCAGCCTGGGAGAAAGGTGTTCTCGCCGTCGTAGCTGCAGGCAACGAGAACCGTCTCGCATCTACCGATTCTCCAGCTCGCTCTCCAGAAGTCATCTGCGTCGGCAACACGCAAATCGATGACTCAAGATATCCTGGCCCTACAGGCTCGAACTATGGCGACGCTATTGATATTTGGGCGCCAGGAACGAACATCACCTCAACATATTCCTCGTCAGATAATGCTACGGCCAGGCTCACGGGTACTTCGATGGCTTCACCGCATGTCGCGGGGCTCGTATCGTACTTGAGAGGTCTAGAGGGGCCTTCGGCAGCCGCGGATGTGAGGGCTAGAGTATTGCAGCTGGGCACCCCGGGCGTTGTTACGGATACGATGAACTCCACGAACCTACTGGCGTTCAATGAAAATGATAAGCAAGCTGCCAATGAGACGCTGAAGGTCAGGCATATGCATCGCGTGCGGCACTGGTAGTCTTTGCACTAGGCTGGGAACCCCGGATCAAGATCAGTCTCGAAAGCAAAAGATAGAAATAATCTTCCAGATAACACCATTATTCTCCAAGTCCTTTGCTACCTTCCCCTCCCACTCCCACTCCCACTCCCACTCCCACTCCCACTCCCACTACCCAGTCCGAGCCCAAATCCCAACCCGCTCAACCGTCCCAACGGCTCCGCACTTTCCGGCCTCACGGGTATCGGCGGACTGATCGCTGTTCTACTGTCTTCCGCCCGTGCAAACAACGGTCATGGATCATCAAGCAATTGACTCAGCGTACCCATGAAAGCAGGCTGCGGCCCAGATATCGTAGATTTGTCTAGCCGCCCCCTCACACTCCCGAACGTCATTGTTGATATTCGACGGGAGCGGGTAAGGGGAGGGGAGTAGATGCTTGGTGATACTGGCGCGGTGTCATTCAGGTTATTGGGATTGTGCTTTTTGAGGTCGCGATTGTTGGACGTGTGCGAATCTGAGATATGCTCTGTGTAGCTCCCCTGCGCACTTCCACTCCTCGCGATCTTATCATCGTAGTACCCACCCCCACTTCCGGAGATGCGGTAGCCAAGGCGATTCTGGAGCTTGCTGCGGCGGATTGGCATCTGGTGTCATAGCCCCAAGCTCATTTCCAGCGTTGCCAAACTTATCGGGTATTGATTGTCGGTCGATAATCTGGAGCATATGCGCATGTTTGACTGCCGCTGCATTGGTGGTTGATGAAAGACATAGCATGAGGATTAAAGCCATTGTCATCGAGCTTCCAAAGCCCTGCGACGAAGCACGACGCCACCATCGACGCATGTTGATTATAGGCGTCCGGTACAATGAAGATACTGATGCTCTGCCATGAACAGATCTCATGGCGTTACTTGCCCGCTCAAGACGTCGGACCTGTCGATCAGTGGTACTTGGTCGTCCTCATACTGATCGATATGTTCCTTGAGCAACGATCTCGAGACTCTGTCGGCGCTTTTGCGTGTCAGCAGGGGTCCCAAGACTTGATTGTGGGCAGCTTACCTTTCGACTCTTGACTCATGAAGATCAATTCTTTGCTCTGCTCCTTTCGGACATAATTTTGAACGTCGGAAAACTCGTATGTCGGATTCGGCATAGTTGGGTGGTGCGATTGACGTATGCAATCGTGTTTGTTAGATTGCTTCTCGTTTGCTGTACTCGCATCGGCTTCGACGCATCACCTTACGGTGCAGTTGTTTCCCAAAGTCGGAAGAGTATGATGAAAGTCGTTGGAGTCACTTTCTCTCCTCTGCCATGACGAAAGTCCTGAAGAGAAGACCATGCTTTCGTCCTTATCGCCCCGACAAGCAGGACGGGCACAGTATGCAGCCGCCAAAATTTCCAGCAACCAAGTACATGGACCACGGAGTCTCGTTTGTGAACAGCCGCATATCGCAGCTCGTGAGGTTGACCATGGTTGCGAGACAAAGAAAGCGCCACGTGCCCTCCTTCAGCAAACCATCACGAACTTGGGTACGATCCGTCCTCATTTCGGATAATACGCGACCTTCTCGTTCGGATTCGGTAAGAACGAAGTTCGCGCCACAGTCCGGGGAAGAGGTGGTTACATAAAGCTGGGCTGCACGATCCGCGCCGGGGCGCGTGTCATATTTGTACTTACCCGCCGCATTCGACTGGGGCATTGCGTGAGGCGGGCTCTCCACGCAATGTTCCTACTACGTCAGTATGGACAGTTAGTAGGTAACACCTTTGCAATATACTGCGTTCGAGGCGTGTATGTGTAAGTGCAATGAAATGAGAGCGGCTGTGTGTCGGTGAAGCTAGGACGGATCGAAGCGCACGAAAGAACAGCCAAAAGCGTGGCGCATGATGCCAATTCTGGAAGGCAAGAAATGATTTGTGCCATTCTGTGCATTATTATGGAAGACAGAAGAAGAAACGAAACGTTCGTAAAGAGCCGATATTGCAGAAGCGGCATTCCCTGCCTTGGCAGCGTGCTCGGCTTTACCTTCAGCCTACATTTAGCCCGCTTACTCAATCGGGTCGCGACCTTCACGCCTCTTCATCTCTTCGAAATACTCCTCGTCCGTCTCCAGGTCGAAGGGCGCAGGTCTGGTGAGAGGTAGGAACGAGACACCGCGGTCTTCGTACATCTTGAGGCGCTTCGCCGTTAGCGGCTTGGATGTGTTGACGGAGTAGCTGTTACGATCGTTAGCATCTCTGAACGGGCTCATCATCCGTGAATTTACCGTACATCTTAATGCGACTACGATGGAGTGTTAGCGAGGATTCGAAAAGCAGTTCGGCATCGGATGCAAGGGTATACTTACTGGCATGAGGATGTTACGTGGAGATCCCAGTTCCATGCGGATCGGACGAATGTGGGTTGCGTCTGTTGTCAAAGTTAGTAAGTCATCCATCTTTCTGGAAGCATGGCAAATTCTCCGCAATCTGGGGTAGTCCAAGCTGCAGTAACGCGCTTGATAGACTGTTGTGTGATCCCTGTGCGCCCTAGAAGCAGCATAGCCGCAAAAGACCTTGAACATAGGTACTTACATTCAGAGCATTGTCCCAGCACCGAACGCAGAATTCACTGGACATGGTCAGCACAAGTTCGCCAAGCCCAAGAAGGATTCTTACAGCCATCCCTCAGCGTCGACCGGAAGATCAAACTCCCAGGTTCGCCATGCATGGAAGTACTTCCTGCTCATCTGAACGTACGGCACCTCGTACCAGACCTAAATGTTGATATACGAAGTCAGTGTATGTCTCACATGTAATTCGTGTTTTGGGGTTTGCATACACCGCCGCCGTCATTGCTGACTTCGACTCGCTCAGGCCATCCGCTACCGCTGAAAGCCCAGCCAGTCATCTTGATCTTGCCATCGTGGATGATAACGTCCTTATCGACCGGAGTCATGATGGCGCTGGACACTGGCATAGTTTGTATGCTGAAGCCGTTGCTGTACGTCGCATTGTGCTTTCCAATCTGCGGGGAGTAGTAGAGGTACTCCTTCATCTGGACAGGCGCCAAGGTTGGATCCTTGATGACGTTAATGCGCGTGAGCCACTTGACGCTCCTGGCGCCAATGTAGCCCATGACCACAATACGTAGTGGTGCTCCGTGGATTGCTGGCAGTGTCTCGCCGTTCATCTCCCAAGCTAGCATGACCTCATTGATCTTCATCTTGCGCGTAGGCACAGAGACAGCATAGTTGTATACCTGACCTTTCTTGAAGTATGTGTCGGCACCAAAGAATTCAATGTTGCCACCTCCTTCTTTCAGTCCGCCGCAGTATTTGATGATCTTCTTCAGGCTCACGCCCACATAGCGGGCGGTTCCAATTGCGCCCTCTCCCCACGGAGCATTGATGAGCTCGTCACCATCACCAGGGTAGTCGCGAATCTGTTCAATTCGACGCGTACCGCTGCATTGCAGTGTGATCGTGGTGGACATGCGCGGAAATTTGCTTTCATCTTGAAGTTCAGCGAGCGTGATCTTCTTCGGCTCATTGACCATGCCCTCGACTTCGAAGTAGTACTCCGCGGGATCAATTTCGGGAATGCCGCCATGGTTACGAACGAAGTGGTCTTTGTTGGTCGTAATTTCGGTCTAATGAAGTTAGTTGTAGCGTGGTGACGGTGTGATATAAGGTTGCACATGCCTCAACTAAGCGTTTCTGTGCAACAATTAGCGATGAAGTCGGCATATGCTAATTCTTACTCACCCTTGGCGGCTCGCCATTGTAAGGGAACTGTAGAACGTGTATCATGTCCTCGCTCTTCTCTTTGAGTACATACTTCCATGAGATATGCGGAAGCTCGCTCAAGGTGGAGCCTAAGGCATAATGGTAATACCTGCAGGTCGTGACGTCAATTGACTATTCCAGCGAGGTGCCACAATAACGGGAGAAGCCCTTACTTCCATCGTACACCTTCTAAGATGGGATTGGTGTCAGGCAGAGGAACTAGCTGAAATTCGGGCGGCTGTTTGTTGACAATTAGATATATCCTTCCAGCAGACCGACGTCACTGACAACCGGGAAGTCATATTGCGCGAGGATTGCGGCGGCTTCCTTCTTCTTCTCAGGATACCTCTCCCATTCAACATATCCTTTCCATCCTTTCCGTTCTTCGGCGAACACAGGAGTATCGCCGAGTGCCTCGAATGGCTGCGCGTAAGGCTCTGCTGGGGCCATTGTATAATGAGGTGGTTCGTAGAGGTGCAGATGAGGTACAAAAAAAAATAGAAAAACTACCTTTTCGCGAGATGAGGAATGCTTTTGTATTTGCGCACGGTCGTATGCAGGTACCATATGTCATTATCTTGAAGTCGCTCGTTGCTACTGCCGTGAACATGGCTACCCTGCATGCTTCCATGAACGACCGAAAGCTTGTTGCTCCGGCGAATAACGCCCGCCCATATGTACAAGCAAAAGCGACTGAACAAGTTGCAGTGCCCACATACAACTGCGTCACCATGATGGGCCCACCGCTATCGTGCAGGGGTAATTCGCGACTTAGTCCAATGTGCTTAAGTCCGACGCCATTCGAGGACAAAGGCCGGAGAATTCTCGATATAGCTGCGCGAATAACTCGCGAGAAGCCATGACGAAGCTAGTATGGGAATGCGCAGCGCGTGTCCTGGTCTGAGACGTGAGGTATGGTTCGGGGAGGAAGCCATTGTGACGGCGCGGCAGCTCAACGAACATTGAATACGCGTCTGAGACAGCACATCACTATCGATATAAGAAACCAGCATTCGATGGGTCGCAATATACGCGCGATGATGGCAAGGACTGTGGGGCATGTTGAAGATCGCATGGAATGCTGGGGAAAAAGGTGTTTTCAGCCGAGGCCCACGCTTACGCTATGTCATGATAGGCCTAGCCTTTATTGTGGTACGCCGCTTCCGAAGATTGGCTGCTCGTGGTGTACCCCGTGCTTCCGGCCCCAAGCATCGTGCATCGGTCAGTCTGTTCATTAAATTTCAGAAGCGTGACAGTATGACACCTGAAGCCCAATCGCTTCAAGAACAATTTCATCAGCTCTATTTGGTTACCTCATCATCATACGAAGCTTCATCGAGCGCCCTCTTCAAGACAGTTTACCGTGGCAGAAATCACAAATGTCTGGCTTAAAGGGTACTTAGCCAAGACCTTTATCTACACAAAGTTGTGTGCACTTAGTCTAGATGGCTTTAGAATAGGAAAGGAAGGGGCAGGACTGTTGACCAATAACAAAGATAATTGGATTCCTTGAGTAAAAGACTGATACTCATTGAGATCTAGGGTATCACTATGCTACAATTCGATCCCGGGCGAAAATTCAGGCCAATCAACCCGCGAGTAACATCGACATTGCTTGAAGCGAGAAATCTGAACTATCCGCTATCGATCAATGACCCTAAATTTCCGCTTGCAGGCTATGATGGAGCCCAGCTACGACTTTCGATGAGTGCATAGTCGAGTGATGTGTGTGTAGGCCGCTCACGGCTGCCTTGCTTTCAAGCAGTTCTCGCAGCGCTAAATACCGCCACGGCACTGCAGTTGCTTGTGAGCGAAGCTTTCACAGCGAGTGCAGAAGTTACGGACGCCTACAGGTGGCGGCACCGAGCTCTGGCTGTAAGGCTCGAGATCATCCACGACCGATTGAAGCGAGCGCTCGGGGTTCTTCGGAAGCTTGAAACCCATAACCATCTGTATGGCGCCAATGGCCGTGTATGCCGCATCGTTTCCTGCGGTATGCCCATCTCGGAAGGCAACTTTGTAGACGCGCATCAGCGCCTCAAGGCCAATCTTGTCACCGCGACGGTGGACACCCTTCTCTTTGGCGATATGTTGGGTATCGATGATAGCGACGACATTGCTCACGACCGTGGGATCCACACCCAATTCTTGCTGGAGCATCGCCATCTCGTTCTCGACGGCGTGGCCGAGAAAGATGATCGGGCACTTGTCGCCATCTGGCTTCGTCACATCGATTGGCCATGATAAGCAGCTTGTCAAGAAGTCTTTGGCTTGCTGCTTCGTAGCGAACCGAGTAATGCCAAAGCGATTCTTTTCAGGGTAGCCGCGACAGAAGGTGCGGTTGATATAGTGGGCATTCTCTAGTAGTCGGATGTGGTACTACCATATAGCTCGAAGAAGGTTCTCGCTACGTGAGCCTGGATCGGCAAGGGTTGGCTGCATCTCTTTGCGCGTGAAGGTTTGGAGGCCGTATTCGGTCAAGCAGCGAGGTTCATGCTCGAATTTCTCGCAATCCATGACCACCACGACGGCATTCTTGGCGAAGTCAGGGGCGCCTGCCTTCTCAATTCCAAGCCCATACGCGAAGATGGACGACTGGCTCATGCCGCGGAAGAAACGACGAATCTCGTCCATCGGCGTCTCCAGGACGTTGGAGATGGAGAGGTTGCGGAATGCATCGAGTGCCTCCGAGGAGGACGTGGGAGATCGAGATTCTGAAGACATCTTGAAGGAGTTGAAGTTTTGGAGCTCTGTCTTGGACTCTAATCTTTTGGGATCGTGAGCTGTGTGTTGTGCTTCGAATTGGTTGAGGGTTAAGCTTGTGTGTGTTTATATAAGGACGGGATGCGGATTTGAGTGAATCATTGTAGGCACACATTGCATTCGCCTAAAGTCCATCCCTGCGTGGCGGGACACCCTGTGTGGCGGGACACGTTCTCGTCCGGACCTTCGGCATCAGACCAGCGTGACTGCACAAAGTCAAGCTCGACGCGCTTTTGTTCTGTACGTATTGTTCTTTGAGTATGATAGCCTCCGGTTGAGGAGAGCGCGGTGTTGGACGTGCTGTCGGTCGTTCTGTTGATAGGTCTATCAACCTTCTGCTTCTACCCCCCTGTTTGCATACGACAGCATATCTCTATGAAGTTTTCGGAGGGGCAGGAAGTAATTCCAGGTCTTAAAGATTGAGGTTATAGGCTCTAAAGGTCGATTTAAAAGAATGAGTGTGCGTTCCGGCAGTTTCTCCGTGCGGGACCAGATCGCGAAATTAAGTCTAGTAAGGCACCAAGCTTTAGCTGTACTTTGCACGCAGTAGCTTGCAGTAGCGTGCTCAGATGTATGTGTATGCTATCGTAACAAATCCAGCACTATGCCTATAGCAGAGACGATTAAGAATAGTTGTGGCGCATTCTAGCGGCTGTGGCAGCTTCTACCAACAAAGCCGGTCGAGTTTTACAACATGACCTTTCGCTCAACGTTGCTAAGTTACTCTAAGTCACATCTCACTGTGCTCCAGTAGATCATAGCAATACCTCTCGCTCGTTCATGCCCGCGGCTCGAGTGATGACATTCTGCAGCATGCTCTCAGCCGCGCTTGCCCCGCCTTAGGCCTGTCCTGTTATCCTCACCAAACCAAGAACATGGCAAGGGACGTCAGGCTCAACTCTTAACACCACCGAGGTTTTATTAGGTGCCGTGTAACCTTTAGCCTCTCTCTGTATATGCTGACTTCTAACAGAACAGGGGAAATAGCTACCGCACTCTCACGCTACTAGGCTCCCGCGTCACGTCCCTTGAGGCTCTATCCTATCGTATGCGCCGACCACCCGCCCACACGTATTAATGCGGCTCTTGAAGTACGGAGAAGACGGAGAGCCCAGTGTCACGGCCGACTTGGTTGACGAAGACGCGATACCCCGCTATGCAATACTGTCTCACAGATGGGGCGAGGATGCTGAGGAGGTGACCTTCGAAGACCTAGCAAAGAACACTGGCAGGGACAAGTCTGGCTATAGGAAGGTACAGCTTTGTGGCGAACAGGCACAGCGCGACGGCTTGCAGTACTTCTGGATCGACACCTGCTGCATTAACAAGGCAAACAAGGCCGAGCACTCCCTAGCTATCCGGTCCATGTTCCGCTGGTATCGCAACGCAGCTCGATGCTACGTGTACTTGTCAGACGTGCCTGCTCCGCCGCTCGGACATAAAGGAGAAGCGAGACCGCCGCTGGGGGACATTGAGTTTAAAGCAAGTGAGTGGTTCACGCACGGCTGGACGCTGCAGGAGCTCCTTGCACCTGGCGTGGTCGAATTCTTCTCGCGTGAATGGATCAAGCTTGGTGATAGGATATCTCTCATGCAACAGATTCATGAAACCACAGGTATCCCGCACAAAGCGCTGGACGGAGCCCCTCTTCCCCAATTTAGTGTCGCCGAGAGACTACGGTGGAAGGGTGACAGGGAGACCAAACGTGAAGAAGGATGGATGGTATGCCATGGCAGGCATCTTCGATGTTGAGATAGCGCCAGCCTATAGCGAAGGGGCGCCGAGCGCGTTCGGGCGATTAATGGACGAGATCCATACACGAGAGAGGTGCATTCAAGACGCACGGCACACGGATCCGCGTGACGATAAGAGGCCCATCAAGAAAACGAAGGGCGGACTGCTAGCAGACTCATACCGCTGGATACTTAACAACACCACCTTCCAGCTACGGCTACAGGATCCGCACAGCAGACTGCTATGGGTAAAGGGTGACCCTGGTAAGGGAAAGACGATGCTTCTCTGCGGCATCATCAACGAGCTGTATAGGTCGATGCCTAGCACTACCCTACTGTCTT
This sequence comes from Setomelanomma holmii, assembly GCA_010015745.1. Lineage (NCBI taxonomy): Eukaryota > Fungi > Ascomycota > Dothideomycetes > Pleosporales > Phaeosphaeriaceae > Setomelanomma > Setomelanomma holmii. The sequence continues at coordinate 229,541 of ML978196.1, forward strand.
ACTTCTTCTGCCAAGCGACCGATTCGCGTATCAACAACCCTACAGCTGTGCTACAAGGGCTACTGTACATGCTCGTAGTTCAGCAACCCTTGCTTATATCGCACGTCCGTAAGAAGCACGACCACACGGGTAAAAGCTTGTTCGAAGACGCGAATACCTGGGTAGTTTGGACAGAGATCTTTGTCGATGTGCTGCAAGACCCAAGCCTGCGCCCAACATACCTAGTCATTGACGCGCTAGATGAGTGCGTCACTGATCTACCCATGCTGCTTGACTTTGTCGCAAAACAGTCATCAGTGTCTTCTCGTGTCAAGTGGATTGTTTCTAGTCGAAACTGGCCAGACGTCGAAGCGCAGCTAGAGCGGGCAGGGCACAAAGTAAGACTAAGTCTCGAGCTGAACGCAGAGTCAGTTGTGGCTGCAGTTGCCGTCTTTGTTCAGCGAAAGGTGGATCATCTGGCGCAAGAGCAGCAGTATAACGCAGATGTTCAAGACGCTGTGCTCCAGCACCTAACGTCAAATGCGAACGATACCTTCCTCTGGGTAGCGTTGGTGTGCCACGACCTTCAAGCAACAGCGAATCGGCACGTGCTAAAGAAGCTAGCCGTGTTCCCGCCTGGGCTAGACGACTTGTACAAGCGGATGATGCAGCAGATGAGCAAGTCAGACAATGCCGACACCTGTCGCTGCGTACTAGCTTCGACCGCGGTCTTGTATTGACCTGTGACCATTTGCGAGCTAGTTGAACTCGTCGAGCAGCTTAAGGATATTAGCAGTGACGTGCGGGAGATCATTGACCTGTGTGGATCGTTCCTGACCGTCCGCAAAGACACAGTGTACTTTGTGCATCAGTCTGCTAAGGACTTCCTCTTCTCAAAGGCGTCCAATGAGGTATTTCCAAACGGTGCAGAAGAGATTCATAGGGCTATCTTTTTGACATCCCTAGCGCATCTGTCTAGCATATTGCACAGAGACATGTATAGCTTGAAATAGCCTGGAAGCGCTGTTGAGAACGTCGAGCCACCGCACCCAGACCCATTAGTAGCATGGCGCTACCCGTGTATCTACTGGATTGACCATCTGCACGACTCTAAACCTAAGTCTTCAGCAAACAGTATTGCTGACTTCCATATAAGAGCCGTGCATAATTTTCTAAGGGAGAAGTATCTCTACTGGCTTGAAGGGCTGAGTCTGTGTAAGAGCTTAGGAACAGGTGTAGTCCCAATAACAAAATTGTGGTTACTACTGCAGGTACAGCATCTAGATACGGCATGTCTATATTGAGTAGATGCTGACCTTGATAGGATATGCAGGACCAAAACATGGATACGTCTGCGTGACATCTAGACGACCAGAACCTCCTGACTTGCTCATTAGTCTTCTCGGCCATCATTGACTAGTCGTGGTCGTAGTCAAGCGGAACCACTCGAGTTCTCAATAGACATCATGATAGCTGGACACGAAGAGCAGATTCGAGATCGGTAGTAGTAACGGCGTGATCGAGGCGAGAGAGCGCCTCCAACCAGTTAAGAAACACAGCGAAGATAGTGGGTATTTGCGCAAGCAAACTATAATCGTGTACTCCATTGTCCTCGGAGCTTGCTCCGGCTCTTTGCTGTTAGACCAGTCATGCTACCAACCGTCTTCACGATGTGGAGCGTATCGCGCACCCTCAAGCTTTGCGGATTCGGAAGCCTTTGCACAGTGTACTTGGTACAACGCTCAGGTTCGGAACCGGTGAGACGATAATGCGGTCGGTGCGAGTATTCTCTCCGGATGCCATCAACGTCGCCATAAGCATCGCGCGCCTTCGTTGGCAGTTCTCGCTGATATCGTCGCGCGACAAAACTACGCCTGCTAACGAAGGCTACATCGGGGCGTAATGTGCCCTGAAGGCGTGTGTTCGAAGCATGTTGTTTGGTGCTTATGCTTGAGTTGAAGATCACCACCTACCGGTACGACACGATTGGCTGCATGCGACTTTCCCTGGCCGGTCCGCCTCGTAAGACGCCCTGCAGAGTTGTGCAATCCTCAAATGACAACCTCGCTTTCCTGACTGGGCGTCTAGGGGTCTTACTTGTACTTATCCCTCAGCCTAGAGATACACACCTACGAATTAAAAGATTGCGGAGATTTCCCACTCCGTGGCTAGCTTGGAAAGAGCCGAGGATATCTCCACGTGATACCCCACCGGGGAACTTATGTACCGCAGACTGCCCCATATAGCTGAGAGGGCCTGGCCTTGCTGTTGGATTTTCTGCTGCATAATCTCTCGCTCGCATTTTGAACCTTACCAATTTTGCCAAGTCCTGAACATGGTCGCCTATCCCATTGAGACAACCGCCATTGTGAGCCACGTTCCGAAGGACGGGAACCTCGCGTGGACGAAAGAAAAGGTCCGACTACGACAGCCGCTTGAAGATGAAATTCTGGTCCGAATCGTCGCGTCTGGAATCTGTCACACGGATATAGTGATGTCGGCGACACCAGCAGGAGCACCAGGCTTCACGCCATATCCCAAGATCACCGGGCACGAGGGGTCAGGTGTTGTCGAAAGAGTTGGCAACCAAATCTCCCATGTGGAAGAAGGCGACAAGGTGTTGCTCAGCTTCGACTACTGCGGTAAGGACGAATGTCGCGCCTGCGCAAGCGAAAACCCTGGATATTGCCTCGAATTTCATTCTCGGAACATCTCCGGCGTTCCCGAGGTGTATCAAAGTGAGGAAGGGAAAGCCATTGGTGGGCTATTTTTTGGCCAGTCGAGTTTCGCGCAGCTAGCAATCGTGAAGGGTACTTCGGCGGTCAACGTAACGGCATTGGTCAAGGACGAGGAAGAGTTGAAGCTGTTCGCGCCCATGGGATGTGGTCTCCAAACGGGAGCAGGTGCTGTTACTGAGCTTGCGAACATAGGGCCGCAAGACGCTCTTGCTGTGCGTACCATTGTATGACGCGATATTGTCCCGATGTCTGATGTATTTGGACAGGTGTTTGGTCTTGGTGGTGTCGGAATGGCTGCAATCATGGCAGCAAAGGTTCGAGGAGCCAAGACCATCATCGGTGTAGACCGCGTCAAGTCGAGGCTCGATCTAGCCAGAGAGATGGGAGCTACTCACGTGATAGACCCATCGAACCTGCCATCTTTAACATCAGACCTCGTCAAAGCCATCAGAGATATTGTACCGAAGGGCACCAATTTCAACTTCGACACCACTGGCGTCTTACCACTCATCGATGCGGGCGTTCAGTCATTACATCAGATGGGCCAGATGATCCTGATTGGCATTGTGAGCGGGCAATTGGGTGTGAACTTAGGCACAATACTGGCTGTAGGTCGCGTATTCGCATCTGTGTCCGGTACTAATGCGCGATAGGCCGGCACTGCCGTACGTGGGTGCATCGAAGGCAACGCAAAGCCAACAAAGGTGATTTTACTCGCACCCGAGTATGCGATAGGATGCTGACAGCTCCTTTAGTTCGTACCACAGATGATAGAATGGTACCGCCAGGGCAAATTGTAAGCGCAAGCCATTGCCTCTACTCGAAAGAAGCTAACGAGCACGCTGTAGTCCTCTCGAGAAATTAGCCAAAATGTACCCGGTGAGCGTTCAAACAACCCGTTTTCGACTTGGACGGCCTTGAGTTGATTGCTGGCAGGTCGACGACTTCGAGAAAGCCCTCCACGATATGCACGCTGGCTCCACAATCAAGCCAATCCTGTTGTGGTAGCGATGCATAACCTGAACAAGGCGGAAGAACTGGGAAGGACACGCAATTGCGTAATGACGCTGTTTTGGACGGCGCAGCATGAGTACGAAGATGCGAGTGAGATTGTTGTGTGCTGTGCAGGTAGTAGCACGGAAACTGCAGCTGCAGAAGGTGGGGCCGGGAAAAAGAGCTTGGACAAAACCGGACTAGCCTTTCATCTTCGCACTATCAAATTCCTCTTGCCAATGTCTCTCGCTTTTCCTCAAGACCTCATCCGTCCGAACTCCTATGGTTATCTTGCGAGAAAGTGACTTTGTACCAAAAGATCACAAGAGGATGACAGTTCCATCCTTCCGGTTGCGCATGCACCCAACTACCCCGTCCATGCTGCAGCGCCCACAGAACAGGCATGCTCAGCTCCATCCTATTCGCATAGGCCACAACAAGCATGTCGCGGCAACCGTACCCGGAAGTTCTTTGTTGACCTGCATGCTCAGACATGTGTATGCATGACACGCTTCTGCTTCCTCTCTTTCTAACATGCTCTCGTATGGCACAGACCAGTTGATGCTGTAGGTAACAGCCAGACCACCAGCACGATTACATGAGCTTCCAGTCTACATAGGTCGCGGACGACCCTACTTGGAGCTAGAGTCGACCCGTGTCAACGGAAGATCATGTATCCTGAAATCATCTGAAGCATCGGAAAGACTAATAAGATGCGAGCTGAGATCCGGACTGTGACGATCATGGAATTCGGAACCCGTTATTTTCGCGGTGTTGATATCTCTTACTTTGCCTCGCGCTGTGACTTCGTGGCCGCTGCAGCTGCATCTCATCCTATGCGCCTTTCCCTTTGCCAAGTCTTTACTTGTGGGTTAGAAAGAAACCCTCTCGACAAGCACGACAGGACTGACAACTAGCGAGCTTTCAGCAATGTGGAACATACCAAGCTGGGCATTTAGTGCACTTTCTGCGAGTTCTTTTGCTCCATTTGCCCTTATTCTACGAGCGGAAGCTGTTCATTCTCCTTCTCCACTGACCAGCAAGGCTGAAGTTCTCTACCCAGGATTACCGCAGTTCGCCGAAGTGAGCCTGCGATGGAGCGCTTCGCAGACACTAACGTTTGACGCCATAGTGAAGGTCTCGACGGAAGAAGACATATAGAAAACGGTATGCCGATGCTGATTTGCTGCATGAACAAATTTTGACGCGCTGCAGATCTTGTATGCAAATGCGAATTCCAGGCCTTTCCTAGCCATATCATGCGGACGGACATGGAACATCGACCAACATCTCCAACGTCAAGAACGGCATCGGCATCTTGCTCCATGGAATGAGCAACATCACTATCGTCGATGATAGCAAGGCAGCGGTGATGGAAGTCGGAGTGCAAACCGGCGATGTCATTCTTTACCTTTGGTCCCATGGAAAATCAACGACCACCACGGATGCGATTGCGTGGGCTACATTTCTCCAAATCTCGGAGGTAGTCTTGGCTGGCTGCAAGATCGATATGGTCTCGCCTCCGATCAATTGATATCTGCGCGCTTGGTACTCGCCAACGGCACTGCTATCACTGTATCGGAGGAAGAGAACAAAGAACTGTTTTGGGCGATCAGAGGTGCCGGTCACAACTTCGGCATCGTCAGCCAAGTGAAGTTGAGGATATGTGATCGCGAATCGGAGCAAGATCTTCACGCACGACAAGATGGAGAAGATTCTCACTTTGGCGAATGAATGTCTCGAGGATCCTGATCGACTGGCTGGCATGGTGCATTTTGGGCTGTTTGCGCACAATCCAGATGTCGATCCTGTCAATGTAAGTTCGGTTCCATGAGCTCTGAACGATGGCTAATGCAAGCAGCCAACTATTATCATATGGATCTACTACCAAGCGCCCGAGATCCCGAAAAATTACATCGACCCGCTGTACGCACCGGCGCCTGTCGCCGTCGAGTCCAGCATCACGGATTTGCCAGGGGTCAACAGCCACCTCGGAGCAACTCGAGATGGCATTGCCTGCGCGAAAGGCTTCTCGCGCACGCTACTGCCTGTATCTCTAGATTGCTACCAAATTCCCGCGCTACGCAACATCGTCACCATTTTCGCGGACCTGCTCACCGAATATCGCAATTCAGTCATGTTCCTCGAAGGCTTTCCCATCAACCGCGTCGCGCAGATTCCGAGCGACGGAAGCGCTTATCCAGATCGCCATGGTAAACTGCTCATCTCGCCACTCCTGACGTACGCTGCGAATGCGAGTCTTAATGCTGCTGCGTGGAAGATTGGAAATGCTATCCGAGCAGCCTTGTTGGACGGCAATGGCGAGAAACTGAAGGTGTATGTGAACTATGCTAGAGGTGATGGAGAGTACGGAAGAGATATATGGTCACGAGGCATGGAGGGTGGAGAAGTTGAGGAGGCTGAAGAAGGAGTATGATCCATATGAGAGGTTCGATTTCTTCGCGCCTATCATCTGATAAGGGCAGCTAACCAGGTGGAGCCCACGTCATGAAGCATCTCCTTATATTCTGCGCACATATGATGGAAGTTTTCAAGACACAAGATGGTGTGAACAACCTCTCCATCCAGCATATGTGCATTTCTTCTCGTTTGATATGCCCGAGTGCCAGACGACTTTGATGGCGACGTTGCTGAGTCGGCCTATATCCTCGTCTGGTTTTTGGGTCATAGTGGAGGCTAAACATGATATTAGTGCACGAATTTGTGGTGCGATGTCTATTTACGTAGCAGTGTTCCTCAAAGTGCTTGTTGAAGTGCTTCAACGGAAAGCTTTGCCCCTATAAATCGGAATATGCGTGGAGCGGCATCATCCGTACGTCTATACGACCCATCATGTCATTCAAAACTATAGTCGCAGACCTTGATAAATACAGCGCAACCATTGTGCTGAAGCGATTTGAGCGTATTGAGAAGAAGGATGGCCTGCGACTCGAGCGTGGCATGAAGAGTTTCCCCTCGCACCACCACGCCGCAGACTCTAAGATCCCGCAGATATTCAGCCCAAGCATCCGCGGACCAGGCTTCCTGCAAGCCGATCGTCGTTATAGTCTCGGACGGGTTGACACCACACTTCCAGTGCTCATGAGATAGAAAGTCAACAATGTTGTATCGACTGTGGATGATGAACGGATGCGATCGATAACAGCTTGCTCCAAATTCGTAACGGGTCTTAGGATCCGTGTGTCGTATGTCAAACAGATGTGTGTAACAGATCCTCTCCCAAGCATGGTCGATGTGCTGGACGAAAATACGATGGCGCTGTAGGTCTCTGACCAGATGCAGTTCTGAATTGGTGAGGAGAAGGGAATACACCAAATCGTGAGGTTCTCTCGGAAGCTTCTGCTGCATCTTGATGCAATGCTTCCGGCATCTGGGCGCGGCATAGTCATCGATGTGCGCTCTGATCTTGTCCTGCAGCCTAATCATGGTGGGTGCCGCTTCCCCTCGTGCAAGTTTCGAGGCTCGCAACTTCACGATTGCATTGCGGTAGCTAACGGTCCTCAGCCGGAAAATGCCAATCGTCGCACAAGATGTTGAACGCAATATAGAGATACTCATGTGCGTGCCTGGTGCGAATTAGGACGCTAAGGCTGGGAGACTGTCAGTCAGGTCGAGAAGAGGGCATCCAACGGCAGGTAGAAACTTTTGCAGTCATTCCACTTCTGATCCAGGGTCCGACATCCTTCTCTTTTCTGGCGGGTTCGTCATCGCATCGCTTTGAAGCAATCTCCGCGAGGTCAATCTGCAAAGCGGTCAGAAAGATCACCTGCTTGGGTATGTTCTTACTCACAGCCACCACGCGCTGGACTCAGTCGAAAGAGCCGGAAGTGCTGGTCGTGTTCGGGAGCGTTATTTAAAGAGGTTGGACTCGAAGAAATTTGCAACTGCGGAGCAAACGACTCGCTTGGCAATGTTAGGAGAAAGTGAGAACAACACGTGGTATGCTCCTTCCGCGCTCACTGTCCCTGAAGGCGCTAAGCGGTTCAACACAATCTTAACGGCACGTCGGCCTTTGTCAAACTTATGAATTGCTCATGCTATGAGCAAACTTTTTGCGTTGACCCATGGTTCTAATCTAATAATCGTCACTCATTTCTTCGTTCATTATCAACCATTCTGCCATGGGCGGCTGCCTGCCACCAAAATGTAATTTTGGATCAGCTCTATCGGCATCGCTGTGCACAATCGATCCTCTAGTGCTCCTTATCGCAACACCGGCGACCAGCGCTTGGCCGCTCTGATGATTTCCAACTGCAATGTCAAATGCATTTCCTGTCCGCTTTCGTCATGAGCCTGGGGGTGTGGCCAGACCTTCACACTTCGACACCACCGAAACCTCAACTTCGACCTCGATCTTCCTTGACTTGGCCCCAATCGCACCGCCAGGATGATTGCGTCTGAAGACGTCCTTCACGCCTCCCTCTTCTGCCTCATGCAGCGCCTCCGCAACTGTGAGAGCGAGCATGTCACCCACGGCGATTGTGACCGTCGTGCTCGTCGTGGGTGCGCACACACCAAAACTTGTTTCTTCAAGCTCGTGTATTGGCGCAGGCAGCAGAATAGTGTTCGGATGCGTCTGCAAGAGGAGGCACTCGGACGCGGCCTTGTGCGATGTAATGGCGAGAATCGGTGTGTGAGTCGGAATGTGGGGAAGTAGCGCAAGAAGTTCGGGTGTCTTGCCGGAGTACGATATGAAGAGAATGGCATCATTCTGGAATTTGTCAGCGTCCCTCCGAGCTGCGAACTACGCATGCGGATTTAGCACATACCTTGCGAATGTCGCCGAGGTCCCCATGGAGTGCTTCGGCTGCATGCATGAAGCTGCACGCAAGACCGAGGCTCTTCATCGTCGCTACGAGCTTGCGGCCCACGAGTCCACTCTTACCGACTCCACATACGATCAGCTTCCCACCAGCCTCATTGAGTGTCGTTATGGTCTCAACTGCCTGCAGAAGACCATCTTGCACCGCCTGGTCCGATTGATACAACAAAGTCACTTGCGACAGCGCTGTGGCTGCTGTAGAGAGGACATTGACAGCGCGCGACAGAAGACGCGTTCCTTCGGGGTCGGTAGGCGCCAGAGGAGGCGTAAGTGGTTGCGACTCGAATTCGGCACGTTTGCGCTTGTGCGAAACCGGCGAAGAAGGACGTGTGATAACAGCGGCGGCCATTTCGATTGCGATTCTAGCTTCCAACGAGAGCAACACAAGGGGCAGGACAAGCAGTATAAACAATTCTGCAAGCGATCTATAAGCGGTTCGACAAGTTCCGAGAATCTAGTCGCTATCGGAAAGCGTCGGACGGAGGCGAGATTCCAATTTGAAGGTGTAATACTCTGGATATCAACGACGCGGTCTGCCAACTAATCCGCACGCAACCAAGATTGAAGAACAAATGACAGCTGATGATGGGCTGCAAAGCAAACGAGGGCGACGCTCCATTAATAATTCGCACATGCCGACAACCTCGATTCCGCGTCAAGGCCTGGCCCACCTCGTTTCCAAACTGTTTTGGCGTTGAGGGAAGGCCGCCGGCGTGTCCCCTGCACGCTGTCGTTGATAAAGAATGGTCTCATCGCCGCTACTGCACGACACCCCTCCAAGACCCTGCCATGACGCATGAAGCAAGCGCTTAACCCGACACAGCGATACGCAATGTCATCCATCGCGCCCAACCATCAAACCACGTTTTTCTGCACCAAGGCCTCAGATCGCAACAAAGAGTCCACCAGCATTGCCGTCTGACGTGCATATCTACGCGTCTGTCGCGCTCGGTCCGTGATGGGTCGATGCCGCCACTTCGGCGAGTTTCGTCTTCCGCGCGCCCATGCACGTGAGAGCCTGCTCGCGCCCATCCAGTAGTGACATGCCGAGTTCGCGGCGATAAAGGTTCTGTGCCTTCTCCGAACCCGTGAGTAGGACCATGAACCGTAGATCCTTCATCTCCATCACGATCTCGCGCCAACAGTGGATCATCCATTTGCCCAAGCCAAGGTTCCGGTATGAGTCTTCCAGATAGACATCGGTCAGATAGGCCAGCGTTGTGTAATCTGTGATCATACGAGCCATCCCGATTGGTGTTTTCTCATCATTGCTGCCTACTTTGTAGAGACCGAGTGTGCAACTGCTGTCGAGCATCGCCCGCAATGTCTCATCGGAGAGCGGTTGAGCCCAGAACATGGCTTCCGTTGCGAATGCCTCATGAACGAAGGAGTGGGGTAGTAGCCCTCGTTGTGTCGAGATGAGAAACGTGTCAGAGCCAATGGTGCGCTCCCATTGCCATGTCTTCTTGTCCATCTTGAGGTAGAAAGGTAGTGTTGATGCTAATGGTTGGAGAGTTTTGCCTGGGGCAAGTCCTTAAGTATCATCAGACCTTTTGAGTCACAGCAGAATCGGGAACGAGCACAAATAACCAAGTGCATCGGCAAAGCTTCAATTGCCGCCACATCAGAGTCGTCCTCATATCTCTACACGCCTTGCGCTGTAAACGCCAGCCTTGCTATACGCAAAACGGTACTGGGTCGGAAAAGGCGCACGAGCCAACTCGAAACGAGGCAAGAGCAACAGGAACCACCAGCTGCGCTCGCAGATCTCCCGCTCTCAACTTCTCTACCACAATTCTACTCTAACTTTGTTATGCCAACATGGTCTCAACCACACTCTTTAAGACATCGTCGACGTTTCGCGAACCAGCTCGACTGAGCAGAAATATTAAGCCACCTGCGCATTCTGTTACGTCATTATAGGAAAAAAGTTCAAGAGCGAAGCGCGACCGAGCGAGGGACGACAACATGACGTAGCGTTTTGACGATGTTGGTATTCGACTTCTTCAGCAACCAAGGTTGTGGAGGCGATGAAGGGCTTAGACAAGACAGTTCGGCCCCCGCGCCCGCACGCATGCAGCCCCTCGCCTCTAGCTCGAAGCCACCATTAGTTTCTGATACGACACAGCCACGATCATGCGAGCAGGCTCCGAGTGTTCATCCAGGAAGAGTTACCAAAATTTGGGGTCCGGCGCATGACTTGCCGTTTTCATGACAACGCGGCAGTTCATTTCACCGCTCCGTCGTATGCTCTTGCGACACCGCCAGTGCGAAGCCGACCCGCGGTTTGGGGTTCGGACGCAACATTGATCACCTTACCATTCGAGTCAATTTCCAAAACAATGTTTGGTGCCTATAGAAGCCTGGACCGAGGCATGGATTTTGCTGCGATCATACCTAACCGCTGAATTTGAGTCAACAAACCTACAGTGCTGAGAACGGTTTGCGAAACACTGGAGAGGCACTCCTATATTCAGGCCCTCGTATTGTTCAGATTGCAGGTCAGGCTGAACACCATGCGGACGCAGCTCATGCAGCCACACCAATCTTCACTGGATGAGCTCAAGTCTCCAGCCACAGTAGATACTCAGCCTGGCTTCCACAATCCGTAGAAGATGCCATCATGAGGGTCGAACCGCGCCCTTTCGCGCACTCGTTGGAGGACGATGCTGCGCCGCCCCATTTTTGCGATCGTCTTAATAAAGGCAGAGGATCTTCTCAAGCGTTACGAGGATGCATTCCTGCATGCCCTGTCATCTTTCCGAGATCGTCACGTTGATCAGAGCCGATCATTTCATATTCTCAGCCTTGTCCGTGCTACCCAGAGCTGGCTTCCACACCTAGCCCGACGCAGCCGTGGACACTATCTATAAATACCATTTGCTGTGTCGGTGCTCCCTCGCCAGATTATATCGGTTCCGACTGACAGTCGCAGCTCATATTGACAGCCTTTAGCATGGCTTCATTCTTTCCGACATCCCCACTTGCTAGCACCGCCGTTACGCTTGCTACTGGACCTCATGCTATGTCCGTGGGACCCAGATCGATCACCGACGTATTCTTTCCTGTATCGAACGCGACTGGTGGACCTACAGAAGAGATAAAGTGCTACGCCCTTCCATATGGCGCTGTCGGCATCATTTCACACCTCCTCACATACTGGACCATTGCTTGGATGTCGGTTGGCCGTGTACCCGTATGGCCCGGGCACCGAATGAAGACCTACGCCTTTGACATGTTCCTCGCGAGCCTAGCGCTTGGCACCTGCATTCCCATCGCATCTATTACCATGCATCGCTGCCTCCTCAGCTGGCAATTCCTCCTAATATGTATATGGAAGCTCGTTACATCCGTGTCGCTTGGATGCATCACGCTCCACCGTTGCATCATCGTTCGAAGGAAGGAGCAGTCCAAGAAGCAATCGTTGATTCAAGGTGTTGAGATGGCTAATCACAACCACTACCTACAGCCACCGCCTCAAGTACGTTATGGCCAATCGCCGGCAGCATCCGGCTTTTTCTCGCAACATAGCCAACAGAGTCAGCCGGCCCGAGAGCCTCGTGATCTTACACCTCTCAGTTGGCTCAGCCTGTACCTTGCAGGCACTATTGTTGGCATGACTGGACTATGCTCTTTGCTCTACACCACGTTTCGCAAGGATGAGACTATTCGGAATCTAACGTATGGTTTCGGGGCTACTATGACCATTATCCCGATCATGGTCGCGATATACTGGTATGTCCACCACCTGAACCTTCCAGGAGATGGACACAGGAAATGGATTTTGGCCTTCTGTCAAACACTCGGTGGTTCTGTCCTAGCTTTCGCCGCTGTCTTTGGCTTCTTCTCTTCATTATATTGCGATCTCGTGCTTGGCTCGATTGCAAAGAACATATATGGGCTGCCAAGCGGTGACTTCGCGCCCTTGTATTGGGCATGGTTTATTGCGAAGCGACTGCCGATGCTTTCCTTCTGAATCACTCTCATTCTGTCACCTTCCAGTTGTAGCTCGATGTCTCCCTCGAACTGCATTCAATTTATGTTTTTGGTACAGCGTATGCGTGTCTTATTTTGACTTGTTCCTTTCATATTATCAACGCTAGAATTCTATTTTCGCGTTGCACTCGTTCTCACATCGTCAGTTGTGCATGCGTCTACCTAAGGTGGCCGTGGTTGCCACGTGAGCGCGCCTCACCACCAAGGTCTAATGTCGTGTACACAAGACCTCGTTTGTGCCGCGGGTGCCCCATACCTGACCCATCTGGGCACGATAATTTCCTCGCGCAAACTCAAGCTTTCAAAGTCACCAACAATAACTCGACGACTCACAGCTCTGGCTTGCGGTGTTGCAATACCTGCCTTACCATCGCCACCATGGACCGTGACTATATCTACAGGTACATATTCTGTCTGTCGACCTGGGTGGTCTAATTGTCGCAGCACACTCCGAAAATACGAATGTTTTCAGCGCATGGGCACTTGGACTTGGGACAAATGTCAACGACCTTGGGAGACGAGCTCGCGATCCGACGCTCATGCGTATGCGTACGAGACGGTCAAGGCTATGTACTTCAAGTCCAAGCCTTCCTATGTACCTCACAGACACGCCGCGGAAACATCGGAACTCTTCAAGATTCACAAAGCTTGTATGATTGAAGACCAATCTATCAAGAAAATGCGAGACAAGCTATACGAGGACGTCATGCAGCACATTGCCGCACACGCAACTGAAGAGTGCCTAGCAGTTTGTGATCGTATACAACAACTTCTGCCCCGACAACTGCGTGATCTAGTCTACTTGCATCTGCTGGACATTCGGGAGGACTTCCACATCGGCGGACCCTATCCTCTACCTCAAGAAGCAGAAGTCGCGGGAGATCGTCGTGCCTACTCTCAGAACAACACGTCGCTACGTATCAATTCACACATCGTCGAAGAAGCTCATGTCGGGAGTGTTGTATGATCGGAAATTGCAGAGACATGATATTGTACTCAAACGTTCATCATCGACCACTCATCCGAGCTCTCCAATTTTCTCGACAACGACACTTGGGGCTTCGTGCTCGCGCCAAAGGAGCATATATATCGAGTAGAGGTCGGACTTGAACTTATTCGCGCGGCCTTCGAAACAGCTTGTGAAGAGACTTTCGTACTCGGAAGTATCTGTTGACTGCTCAGTGAGCCCCACTTGAGACGTTCCGAGATATCTCACCTTTCGTCGATTCGTACACGGTTGTGAGAGCAAGGTCACGGAGCGCCGCCACCCCACGGCTCGAACCATGCCAGAGGTTCTATGACAGTAGGAATGCTATCTTCCGCATGGCGCACGCCTCGAAAATGCGACAGCAAGCGATCGATGTACTCTTCTTGCTTCATGGAGCCGGTTTTGCCTTTCGTAAACGCATCTAGGAAAACAAAGCGACATTGGGTTGTCCCATAATCTGGGTTTACGCGATGAGGATTACATAAGCCGTCCACAATCGAAGAAGATAGGCAATACCTTCGCAGGATTTCAGTGGGTCGGCAGTATGCCCAAAAGATCATGACTGTATGGCAGTTAAGCTACAGTGTCGCAAGGCAGACACCGAGGGCAATGCCACAGTGAGATTGACCAATATGGCACGCACTTGTAGCTCCAACACCGCCACCACAACTGCCCAGGTCGGTCTGTCATACCTCTCAGGCAAGTAAAATCAAGAAACGGTGAGAGTAAGTCCAGTATCGAGACCTAGATCTTAGCTATCAATGAGTATCGATTGCGTGGCCCCCAGAATCAAGTGAGTGAGTCTAAGCCTGTAACACCGTACACAAAGGTGGTGTGCGATACGATTGCTCCTTATCATGCTCTCTAACCTCGCTCGTGTTATTTCCGTCCTTTTCTTCGAAATTGAAATGGCACTGAAGCAGGTTCTCTCTTACCTTCAGTCAAGGATTGAGGACTGAAGCTAGGTGAAGCAGAATTGCTGCGGGGATCTACAATTGTGTCAAGCCAAGAGTGAGTTCTCGTTATCTATATCCATCTTCCCAGCTCACACAAACGTCTCAGCTCAAGCTGCATAGCATAGCATTGCTTTCAATCTCGTTAGAATGACATTGGACTGCTCGATTGCCGTTGAGATCGGTGAGGCGGCCAAACGCATCGACATTCCCAACACATCGCCTATGTTTGAGTAAGATGACACAACTCGCGATGATCTGCCTCGTACTGAAGATGCCATAGCCCATTGAGGAAGATCAAATATATCGAGCTCTTACTCAATCGCTTGGCAAGAAAGCAGCTTGCGACTCTGAGCCGCATTTTCGCGCAGCATGGCGACACCAGCGAGGAACAGAGAAGGAATTACAAAGCCTGGATTCAGAAACGTAATATACTCCTGGCAACGAAGAATCAGTACATTGCAGAAGTCCATCGGCACATCGAGCGGGACTTCATTGGACCGGGATGCATCTTGCTCTGGTAGAAAGTCCGGGCACACCTTCTACAGGAACTGCTCGACATCATATATGTTCATTACTTTGCCGGGTCGACTGTCGACATCGAGCAGACAGACTTTCGTGCCAGACTAGAAGCGTCCGAGCAAGAGTCTCCAGTCGCTTTCTCCATTGAGTTTGTCGAAAGATGCGCGCAGACTTCGCACGCCCGCGGACTTCCCGAAGCCTCCACCGATGAGCTCACCAGATACGAGATGATCCGAGCATGGTATATCACGACGAATTTTCGTTTTAAGGACCACCAGGCCATCCCAATGTTCCTCCAATGCGATGGATGGGGCTCCTCGTATAACGCATCTCGCCTCGTGAGACGCGTGGAGCTTCTCAATTTAGGAGTTGGGTTCGACCCGCGAGGCAGCTTGGAAAATGTCGACAAGACTCTTCACCTGGAGATCGCACTTGCCTCTTTGAATTGGCTAAGATCCGGCTCCCACATCAGACTGACATTCAAGACCCTTGGATTTCACGAAGAGCAAACCAGGCACTATGAGCGCAATCGTTCCAAGGACCAGCTTCTGCCGTTGTACATGGAGCACTTAAGCAAGAGTTTTCCTCTCTTTCATGAGCACATCTGTGCTGGCCGTAAGGTGACCATCTATTTCGCCGGAGAGCTGGTCTTCGAGGTCAAGGTCGAGGAGCTTACCACGCAACATTGGTTGGAGAAGGCGGAAGTGGTGAAGCAATGTGGAAAACATTAAATGTGTCCAGAAGATCCTAGGGAAACAGTTTCGCCCAGCAGCGTTCTTGCGGTTGCGATAGATGAAGAAGCATTTCGACGGACGGAATGCTGATTTTTTGCTGCGCTGATAAGGTGCCAATCACGGTTGATGGGTATATTTTCATGAGGTATGAGACATGATTGGTTCATTGCAACCGTTGTTTGGTTGGCGCTCCGACCCGATCTCAACAGCCTTTTGCATTGGCTACTTGATTCGTTTTAGAAGGGAGGTCTAACCTGAATGGAGTTCTTGGGAATTGGGATTCAATGATAATTCCATTGCATTCCTTCATCTTCTGCGTCAGTCCTAGATTGTCGTGCGCTCTAGAGCGTACGCTTGAGAATCCAAGCCGTTGATGTTAACACGAAATAGCTTACAGAACCAATATCCACGGTGAGCAACCAACGTCCTCCTGGTTTGTCGAGGACCGTAGCTAGGTGAAAGTGCGTTTATGCCTTCACCTCGATTTTCGCACACGAGTTGGGCTCCCACTATAATGTCACCTGCTATGTGTCTTGACTTCGACACCCATCCTCTGTGGCAGCACCAACCGAACTGCTCGGCAACATAAACAGAAATAGTTCCAAACCCACCAAAGATGGTGCGCAGATAGTGGCGTCGATGTTTCCAACGCGTTGTCCACGCGCATATTCGGGTTTGTTCGGGTTCTTTGCCCTCAACTAACGTACACTGACATCTCGCTAGTTGTCAACATGTGAGAGAGGAGTATTGAGGAAGAAGTTGGTTGATTGATAAGTATATCAAAGAGAGCGAATATATATCCTCCTATTACATAATCAGTAATGAAACGCGCTACTCCTGAGTAGGCGTAGATGCTGACACTAGTGCACTGAGGAGAAAACACGACAACAGCGAGAATTTCACTTTTTGGAATTAACGTAGTACAACGCGTGCAAAACGTCCCCTAGAGACGGCTTTCGACTAGCCAGCACTCAGAAGTAGCGCCCACTGCTGCTGAGGCGTCATGACGACACCGTGGCCCCGACGGTTGACCTGGCCAATCCCAATAGACGAGCATGCTACCAACCTCAGCGCTTTCCTTTGCAAGGTGCTATCCTTGATCGAACGCAACGGAGGCCAGCAGCCTCTGCCGGCAGAAATCGTTGGTGACATCATTCGCAGCGCATTGACGTTTGTACTGAAGACACAGCATTCCCCTGACCTCCGCGGCCTCAGCGACGCGCTCAACGTCGTGCGGACCGAGGCAAGAGCGACAGCAGAAAGCACAGCGCAAACTCTCGACCAGATCAAGCAAGAGCTCAAGTCCACCGTAGAACTTGTACAACAGTCTGCAACAAAAATACAACAAAATGGCAACATGGCAGAAGAGGCAAGGGCAGCAGCCAAGGACGCCACAGAGGTGGGTAAAGCGATGCTGGAGATCACGCGAGAGATCAGGAACAAGAGACCACAAGAGCAGACGAACGGACCAATGAGCTACGCTGCGGCGGCAGCCAGGGGAGTCCCGTTAGCAGGTACATACAATGCACAAAGTGTCAAACAGCCATCTGCGCAGACGCAGCGTGAGGTCATCATGAATATTAGAGACCCCCTCACCGTACAGAGCCTGAGGACTATAAATCCTAGCAACCTCAAAATGCATGTCCAGCGTGCCATCGAGCAAAGTGGCAATGAAAACATAGTCAACGTGAAGATCGTCTCATCTAACCAGCTGAAGAACGGAGATCTGAGCATCAAGACAGCAAGCAGCAGGGAAGTCGAGGCGCTACGACAGTTCGCGGACAACTGAGCCCACCGCATAGGCAGCGGGACTACAGTGCAGATCCCGACGTTTGGCGTCCTCGCACACGGCATACGCACGAGCACAATGGACATGAGCAAGCTCGACAAGATCAGAGCGCAGATACTGCAGGGCAACCGACCGTTCATACCCTGGGCGGAGATAAGACACATAGGCTGGCTCACCAGAGACGCTGCTGCCAAGACGGCAACGACCATCACCGTCAAGTTCACCAAACCAGAAGACGCCAACAAAATCATTGACAAGGGCCTGGTTTAGCAAGGCGAGGTTTTCCAGTGCGAGCGATACGAGCGACAGTGCCGAGTGAAGCAGTGCTTCAAGTGCCAAAGATACGGCCACATAGGAACCTAGTGCAAGGCAGCAACAGCATGTGGCCACTGTGCGCAGGAGCACGACACCCGAGACTGCCTATCGAGGACCGGACAAGCCGTGACTAAGAAATGTGCCGCCTGCCGCGGCGAGCACGAAGCGTGGAGCCGCCAGTGCTCAACCAGGAAGGACGAGATAGCCAAGGCAAGGACCGCGTACGAGATGCGACCGCGCTACCACCACGTTTCACAAACAGCCAGACAAAACGTGCAGATTGATATCCCGACGTCTACGATACAAAGGAGAAGGACTAGTCAACCAGTGGCAGCTACGCAGTCGATACAGCTTACCAGGAACTGATCGCAAACAGGAAGAGGACAGAAGAGAACTAATGCAGGAACTAATGTCGACTTGATAGATCAGGAGATCTCATCGACACAACGCGAGCCAAAGACCGCATCGACAGATCATACCTAGCAGGAGAGCTCTGGAATCGACTAGACTCAACACCCGGGCGATACAGAACAACAGCAGTCACCACATGGAGATCGACTCCGACGGTGATGCATGAATAAGCACAACACACTAAGCATACTACATTACAACGTGCACAAATCAAGAAACATGGTGATGGCGAGCATGCTGCGGGACTCCAGGATCCATGAGTACGACATTCTGGCCATCCAGGAGCCATGGAGAAACCCCTTTGCGGCAACGACACACCATCCAGCGAAACGCGTCTTCCACCTTTGCTGCCCGGCAGGAAACAAGGCAGGACCCGCCCAGGTATGCTTTTTCATCAACAAGAGATTAGACCACAAGAAGTGGCAGTTCAAGGAGCACAGCAGAGACATTTGCTCGCTCACAGTAGAGTTTGGCGACGATCAACAGGAGGAGCAAAACGTGATCATACACAACATCTATAACCCAGCAAGGCGCAGCGAGAGTGACAGTACCGTACTGGTGGACGTCCGCACAATACTGCACGACAACCAATCCAGCGAGCAGATCCTGCTCGGCGACTTTAACCTGCACCACCCCATGTGGGGAGGCACAGACGTGAGGCACATCGACCCTGAGTCTGCAGACCTACTGGCGATCATGGAGGACTTCAACCTGGGTAGCACACTACCACCTGGAACCATCACGTACGAAGAAAGAACCTCACGCACAACCATTGATCTTTGTCTGGTGACCGTGGGGCTGGTCGATCGGGTGGTTTGAAGCCAGGTCGACCGGGACCTCGATCACGACTCCGATCACCTACCTATCAGCACTGTGATAGATATGAGGATACAGCAACTCGATGCAACACCAAAGCGAGACTGGAAACGATTAGATGAGGCCGTCTACAACAAAGCGCTAAAACAAGCCCTGCCGCCACTTTGCAGACCCGCAAATAAGACAGCGCTTGACATGTATGTCCAAGAGATCGTTGGGGCAATTCAAGGGGCCACTGACAAAGCAATACCATACTCACGGCCGTCAGACCGCATCAGGGAAGGTTGGTCGGAAGAGTGCAGGGCAGTGCTTGCAGAAGCAAAGAGACTCAAGAGAGTACACAGCCAGCATCACACAGGCGAGTCGTGGGAGGCCTATCGTGTGGCAAGAAACCACAAAGCAAGAACGATCAAGAAAGCACTAAGAAACGCTCACAGAGAACAGGTAGAGCAGGCCGCGAAGTCGCCAGAAGCACTGTGGAGACTCGTCAAATGGGCGAAGACAAGAGAGAACCCGGCCCCTGTGGTCACACCTGCCATCCAACACCCAGAGACGCAGCAGGAAGTAACAGATCCGGCCAAGAAAGCAGACATCTTCCGAGACACCTTCTTCCTAGTACCACCGGAGGCAGATCTGGAGGACATAAGAAACGCACACTACGACAATCAAGTGGGCATGCCGCCAGTGACAGAGAAAGAGGTTAGAGATGCCATACGGGCAGCGTCACCACTCAAAGCACCAGGTCCGGATGGCATCATCAACAAAGCCCTGCAGGCGGGATCAGCCCAGCTTGCATCTCACCTGACGAGGATCTTCAACCAGAGCCTACACCTAGGATACTGCCTGGTCCACTTTTGCGACTTGACTACGGTCGTCTTACGCAAGCCGGGCAAAGACAATTACACGGCACCGAAGTCGTACAGGCCCATCGCATTGATGAACACCACAGGCAAAATCATGGACGCAGTCATAGCACGGCGACTCAGCTACCTAGCCGAGACCTATCACGTCCTACCGCCAACACACATGGGCGGCAGGAAGATGCGCTCGACTGAGCACGCTCTTCATGCCGTGACCCATAAGATATACGAAGCATGGAGCCACAACACTGGACAGATGGCGAGTCTCTTGCTGCTCGATGTCTCCGGAGCCTTCGATAACGTCTCACACACACGCCTGCTTCACGATCTGCAGAAGAGACGAGTAGACGAGAAAACAGTAAAGTGGATCGCAAGCTTCCTCAGCAACAGACACACAAGCATCGCAATCGACGGCTTCCGGTCGACAGCATACCAGATCAACACGGGTATACCCCAGGGCTCGCCGCTATCGCCTATCCTCTACCTCTTCTACACCGCCGATCTAATAGATGAATGCAACCAAGCGCCAGACGCCATGTCCACGGGCTACATCGACGATGTCGGCATCCTTGCGTGGGGCCAGACGACAGAGCAGACATGTGAGACACTGGGCAAGATCCTTGAGAAAGCACAACGATGGGCCAGCACACACGCATCAGTCTTCGCTCCAAACAAGTTCCAGCTCACCCACTTTACAAGGTCACGCAAGCGCATTAACACGGAAGCCTCAATTCATACTGAGTGGGGCGAGATACGGCCCGAAGCAACATGCAAATACCTTGGCTTGACAATGGACGCGAAACTGCACTGGAAGCAACACACTGAGGAGATCAGGCAGAAAGCGACGAAGACGGTGAATGCGCTAAGCTGCCTGGGAGGATCCAACTGGGGCGCTAGCCTCCACGACCTGCGGCGAATATATGAAGGCACAGTGCTCCCGCAGATGATGTATGCATGCTCAGTGTGGTCAAACGCTAGCATGAAAGGAAAACTCTACACTAAGAGGATGCTCAACACACTGCAGAGCATACAAGCAAGAGCAGCCAGGGTCATTAGCGGGGCATACAAAGCTACGTCAAGAGCGGCACTAGACGTAGAGACATTTCTCCTTCCCATCAAGCAGCAAATATGGAAGCACAACGCAGACACTGTCGTCCGCCTACTCTCGAGCAAGAACATCGCAGCCACCTCAGGATTTCAGACAAACACAGCACAGCCGACAGTCGCAGACAAGACTCGCAGACACACCAGCTCCTGGCAGAAGGTTTACAGCGACATGACGAGCATGCGAACCGAAGACTTCGACAGGCAAGAGCAGATTCCGTGCTTCCTCATGCCGCCCTGGAGACAGGGCCCGACCACTTACATTGATGCGACCGCTGAGGAAGCGCGGGCGCAACACGACAAAGAACACGTAAAGGAAGACAGCCTCAGCATCTACACAGATGGCAGCGGCATCGAAGGCGAGATAGGCTCTGCGGCACTGTGTCCGCTCACACAACAGGCGCGATCTGTACACATGAGTTCAGACACAGAGTCGACGGTATATGCAGCAGAACTACAAGGCATCAGCTTAGCACTGCAGATCGCTCAAGAGTATGCGAGCCGAAACGGTGCGCGACGAGACGTCGCCATATACACAGACAACCAGGCCGCCGTCTGGTCCATCGCTAAGGCGGAGGGACGATCAGGCGCCTACATCCTCGCGGACATCGCGCGACAGGTCCAGGAGCTCCAGGACAACGGACGGACAGTGACCGTCCGATGGATACCGGCCCACGTCGGCATACCCGGAAACGAGGCCGTCGACAAAGCGGCCAAGGAAGCCACCGGATGGAGAGAAGACGGCCGCAGAAGCTTGCCGGCAGACGCGCCTCCCCAGTTGTTCACTATAAGGTCAACTGTGAAAAGATGGTGCAGCATACAAGCCAAACAGGCATGGATAGCAAAGTGGTGCAAGGACACCAAGGGCCGAGCAACCTACAGACACACTCCAACGCCCAACAAGAGAGTACTCTGGCTCCACGAGGGGCTCACTAAGCGGGAGAGCGCGCTGCTGGTGCAGCTGCGGACAGAGAAGATTGGACTCAACGACTTTCTCTTTGCCCGAAAAGTGCCAGACGTCATCAGCCCGCGCTGCAACTGCGGAGCGAGACGACAGACCGTCGCACATATCCTTCTCCACTGCAGCAAGCGCAGGCATCTCCGGGACCCTATCTTCGCCAACCTGTCCGGACGAGACAATATCCAGACCATCCTAAGCACGCCACAGCTAGCCACCAAAGCCATCCAGTATGTAGAGCAGATGCAGATCCTTGGGCAAAATGGGGATCGCAGGCGCGCAGACGACAGCCGAGCGCTGGGGGGAGACTGAAGGTATTGCAGACGCAGAACACGAGGCAACCGTGCCCCTACGAGCCTAGAAGTACAGTGTTTAGTTAGTAGAGTCATTATCTAGATGAGGTTGGCAGCCACGTGTAGATAGTGATGAGAGGGAAACGGCAGGCCTCTGGAGAGAGATGGTCTCGTTTGAGGGATGAAGTGGGGCGGCGCGGATCAACGTCCGCACTGCGTCGGCTCTCTGCCAAGCCTGCCATTTGGGCATAGCCGCTTTTCGCGGCTGCAACCGTGTAGGATCTAATCAAATCAAATCAAATCAATCAAATCAAATCATAGTGCACTGAGGAAGCTCGCCTATGTGGAACTTCTACTGCAACGTATGGCAAAAGAGCAGCTCGCGAGCCACAAAACGCAAATCTCCAGCCACTTCTGTTAACATGTGAGAGAGGAGGATTGAGGAAGAAATTGGTTAATTGATAAGTACTATCCCTCCACGCGTGGCGGAAAACCCTGTGTGGCGGCATGCCGGCCATGCTCCCCACCACAACAAAGTCCACCACAGCCGAGAGGCCTAGACAGTCTCGGGATACAGACCTCGACCCCCAAGCTTTCCCTATGCTCTGTCTCGTTGCCAACGAATTCCTGCTTAGCTGACAATACCACAGTTCGCTGCCAGCATGCGCGCCAGCCCCGCCTCAGACAGCCTCGGTCGCACTAGAGGTTCAGTGCACATGACCAAGAGTCTGTCAGGCTGTGCAGAGACCTACAAAGAGTGTATCCCGAGCGAGTTGCTACAGCATCTCAGATTGTAGCGCTCTTGTAGATGTCTGTGGCCCTACTGAGCGTGATCGACAATCAAGGACGCTAACGGCAAGTTGTACGGAAAAAGCCGCAAGCAGCTTAGCGGTATTATATCAGCGCTCATAGCAGGTTCCTGTGCTGCCAGCGTGGCTTAGGTAGAGCCGCCCGGCTAGCGGCTCGACCCAAGCATGACTCGCTTGAGCTTGAGTGCACGTACAACGCCGCACTACCGTCTGCGCACGCCCATTTGTAGAGCAGATACTGATAGAGATAGAGACAAAGGCTTATATGCAATTCCGCAGGGACATAGAAGTCGATTTAGAGTAGTAAAAACAAATGTATAATTAATTAGAGCCTTTTACCTCCATCTCGCAGACAGCTGTCAGCTTCTGATGCCTATCTTTGCTAGTCCGCGCAGCAGCAGCTCTGACACTTTCCCTTTACCTGTGCGTGCACTTGCGCTGCCATCTGCTGTCGTAGGAGAGATAACGAGCTGTCCCTGCTCCTGCTTTGCGAGTGCATCGGCGTAATGCTGGCGACACGCACGAGTGGTGGGGTGATCCTTCCCAAGCACAGCTTCGTACCCAGCGGAGGCCCTGTCGTACAGGACAAGAGACTCTTCGTAGCGAGACCGATGTGCAAGGAGGTGGGCAAGACAGTATACGCTCGCCAGCGTGGATGGATGCTCATGCCCGAGCACCTTCTCACTCCGCGCCAGCGTCTGTCGGTGCATCGTCTCCGCCTCCCCGTACTTGCCCTGGCTGTCCAGCACTGTCGCCAAGTTGTTCATGCTCGTCAGCGTGGATGGATGTTCATGTCCAA